>JAHWFO010092776.1:2791311-2858029 GCA_023313115.1 Rhysida immarginata | reverse complement strand
AATGTGGCCTCCACCATTTACTGAAAGCAGGTTACACCGGATTACTGTGTCTAATTTCGTATACGAATATTGCATAGAGCGCCATTCCATGCTGGTGGTGACCTTTTGAACTAATTTTTTTTTTGGTGGGTATGAACTTCCCATGCCCTCTTGTATAATATTTCCAAGTATTATAGCTTTTGGTCCAATAGTTTTTTTTTATGGCTATGTCAAAATGGAATTTTAATTATAAAGACCCTGTATAAATATCAAAAGTGAATTTTAAATTACTGTTTAAGTAAACTAACATAAAAAGAGAATCTAAACGAATAAACGTGAAGAACTGAAAGATTAAATGGAGAGTGTAGTTATTCTTTATTTATTTGAACAAATAAAAGTTCTTTAATTTATAGGCACTCCTACATAATGTTAAACGAAGTGAAACTCAATTGCTGAAGCGTTCTGTATAAGCGTCTATTGTTTCTTCATATTCTATTACTAAAGTGTTTCTACGTAAACATCTACTATTAAAGCAAGCGATTAGCTACTAGCAATTAGCAATGTGTCTAACAGTAATAAGCAAGCTATGGATAGTGTTAGGCCTAACAGCGATATACTCTTGATACCGATAAGCTATGGATTACAATAAGTCTAACAACTCGTAAAGAGTGGCCAGTTTATTAGGAACACCCTCCTAATACAGTGTTGTGCCACCCGTAGCAGCTATAACAGCACGAATTCGCCAAGACATGGATTCAATTAGCCGCTGGAAGCTTTGTTCTGTGATATTTGTCCATGCGGATGCAACAGCAGCTCCCAGTTGATGGTTATTGGATGGTGGTGGATCCATACCTCGAATAACCCGTTCCAGCTCATCGAAAAGATGTTCGATTGGGTTAAAATATGGACACTGTGGTGAGTACGTTGAATTCATTATCGTGCTCCTGGAACCATTCCATGACGATACGAGCCTTGTGACACGGAGCATGTCCTTCTGGAAGTATCCTTCCGATGGAGGAAACACAACAGCCATCAAGGGATAAACCTAGTCGGAACAGTGTTCAGGTAGCCCTGACCATTAAGGCATTGTTTTCTACAGGTATCAGCGGATTAAGAGTATGCCAGGAAAACATTTCCCAGACCATTACAGAGCCTCCACCAGCCTGAACAGTGGAAACCAGACAGGAGGGGTCCATCGCTTCGTGGTGTTGTCTCCAAATTCTGCGTCAGCCATCTGATGATGCAGTAGGAAACGAGATTCATCCGGCCAGCAGACCTTCTTCCAGTCTTCGACGGTCCAATGTTGGTGATCACGGAAAAATTGGAAACGTTGCAGAAATTGGAGATCAAAGGCACCCAGACTGGCTGCTGGCTGTTGCAGCCCGTCCTTGCCAAAGTACGGCGTGTAATGCATTTAGAGATGTTATTCTACGATCCAGTGTTGAACTCCACGGTTACTTGACGAGACGTGACGTTTCTATTTGCACGAATAAGCGTTTCCATCCTATGCTCACCCCTTGGATCGACGAGTCGTTTACGACCACAGGCTTGTCTCTGGCTGATTGTTTTTTTGGTTTTTTAACCAGTTCTGGTAAACCCTTGAAATGGTTGTTTGGGAAAAGCCTAGAAAACGTGCGGTTTTGGAAATACTCAGTCCACCTCGCCGGGCACCAACTATCATCCCGCGCTCGAATTTAGAGATGTTCATTTGTTTTCCCCATGGTGACGGTCAAACCACTTGCAAATGATAGGCGTGTTCTCGCTTTATATTGGTACAGACTGTCACATGACCAATTAATACGTAGTAATTGTTATGCCAAGGGATTTGCATGTTCATTGGTGTTCCTAATAAACTGGTCACTCAGTGTATTACATGCCATATCTTAGCGTTGAAAGTTCCAACGGAATCATATGGTACCATTAGAACACGTACTACTAAACAATTCCAACTATCCTTAATTACTGGATAATTTTATTCATAATGTACCTTTACGATTGTTTGATATATTACATGCCATAATTAGCATTGAAAATTTTTAAGGTTAGGATACAAAAAGGTTAATTCGTTTTCAAGTTATCGTATTAGATAATAAGCTCTCTACGAATAAAGAAACCCTTTTGGTTTAGGCACCGATCTCCACTTTCTATAATCGTCAATCACGTGTATTCTGCACGCGCACCATCTCAAGAATCTTCAGAGCACGCGCAGAACAGAAACGAAGTACGCAGCAGAAGTTCTCCCCAATGAAAGGATGATTCGTCGCTTCCAGCAATTCAATGCACGCTCTCCCCTATTGCAACGCAATGCATTGTTGCAATTGTGTCTACAGACGGGACGGACATCTGAACAAACCGATCACATAAGCACTTTTCTATGAAAATATGCTAAAAAAAGAATAAAATAGCATACATAAACGATTTCGAAGCAATTTTGTCATTGTTCTTCATCAAATGAAAATTCGGTTCAAAGGAAATGCCTCCTAAAGTGGTTACTTCGTTTTTAATAGGATAAAGTGATTGTCAGAATGTTTGTGGTTAGAAATTAATATAAAAATTTAAATTCAATTTATTTTTGAAATAACGGAGAATCATGCATTGCATAACATAAACAATTGAAATTCCCTCGGGCAACAGATTAAAGTGCTCTCTCGGAGATTAGATCGCGGCAGGTTCTCTATGTGAACATATGAGTAATTAATTAGAGCAAATGTAGTGTAAAGAAGAAAGTGCTAATTTCACTTTTCCGAGGCATTTTTCTAAATAAAATACAGAGTGATTATCAATAATTCATTCGCTTTAAAAACCCTATATTTGCCAAAGTACACTGTGATCAAAAGTTTAGGGACAGCACTCATAAATCATGGAATGTGCCAAATGCCACATGACAATCATATATATATTATTTAAATAGCATCACACACCTTCAAACAAATATCTGCTTCGTATTACTAATATATGGATCGTTTAAAACAGCTCATCGACTTCCAACGTGGAACCATCATAGGATACCAATTGTGCAACAAAAGTCATTCCGTGAGATTTCCACCATTCTACAAATACCCGGTACAACTATAAGCAATGGGATTACGAAGTGGAAGACCCAGGGAGCAACAATAGTGCAACCACGAACTGGCAGACCCAAGAAATTGATAGACAGAGATCGGTGAGTGCTTGCATGTGTGACCCGGGGCAATCGAAAATCTTCTGCTGAAATGATTGCTATGGAGTTCAGAAATTCCGCTTCCTGTGTTGCTAGCACAATCAGCATTCGTCGGAAACTCCATTCTTAGGTTTACTTGGTCGTACTGCTGCTCGCAAGCCCTTCATCACTGACAACAATTCCAGGCGATGTTTGGAGTGGAGCATGGGAACAGTGTAACCGTAACCTATGGACTGATGAATCACGGTATACACTCTGGCAATAAGATGTACGAAGTTGGGGTTGGCGGATGCCTAGAGAACGTTTCCTATCTGAGTGTGTTGTGCCAACTGCGAAGTTTGGAGGAGGCGGCATCATGATATGGGCCTCTTTTTCATGGTTCAAACTGGGCCAGCTTGTTTCTGTTAAAGGAACGATGAATGCTGTTGCTTTTCGAGACATCTTGGACAACTGTCCATTGCCAACTTTGTGGGAACAATTCGGGGGAAGGAGGCTTTTCTTTATCAAAATGGCAATGCTCCTTGCCATAAACCAAGGTGTGTACACGAATGATGTCAAGACAATGGGATTGAAGAAATGGATTGGCCTGACGAGAACTCTGAGGGATGAATTGGAACGTCGGCTACGAGTCAGACCACGCCGTCCTTCAACTGTGGCTGAACTAAACCGTCCTTAGAGGCAGGAATGAAGGGAAATCTTAATATCAAAAGTTGATGGAAAATCTCCCTCAGAGAGTGGTGGCTGTCATTAGACCGAAAGGGGGTGCCATCGCTTGCTAATTCTGTTATATGAAGCCTGCGTCACAGAAATGCTGCTTGATCACATAGTGTATGTTCAACACAAACTAACACCCCCGAAAGTAGCCTCTAAGACGGTCTACGGTACGTTGCTAATGGTGGGGGAAAATGGTGAATACCATTGGCAACATTTGAGCAACCAACTGAATCCATTAAATGGTGTCGGCAATACATAAAATGATCACAGACATAAGCACATAAAGCGGTCTCTGTATTCTTTATACTGAAATTGCAGTAACTTGCGTGTTTGGTTAGGAAAATGGTTGATAGGGTTCCGTAATGAACATCGTAACAGCCGAAGACTTAATCTAGTCGTGACGTCACTTTCAAATAAAATTAAAGAAAAACAAAATTTGCGTTGAGTTGTCCTGTAATTTTAAATTTAAAATAAAGTAAATGAACCAACTTAACTGATTTTTTTTTCCTTTAACGTTGCAACATCAGTTGTATCGGTGTTTGAGGCAGACGATATTCTCGATGCCGCATAAACCTAACCTCTTCCCTCAATTAAAAATGTCTCATCTTTTATTATAGCAATTTTCTAATGGCAGTTTGAAGTGTTTTTCTTTTCCCGCTTAAGATACCAATTTAAAGATGTCTCAGCAAATCTTTAGAACAACTTCGCCTTTTTCACTCATTAAAATTCGATCGTCTTCTTTCTCAAAATAAGGTATACTAATTGGAAGTGGTTTGGAAAGGAAAAACACGAAAAAGGAATTTTATTTTGTCTGAAGCAGTCTTTTCGCCTGATTGCGTTTAACAAGGTGGATCAAAGGGGATCTTTTCATTCTTTCTCCCTGCGAACATTTCAATTGCGATTCTGCACGAACCTGTCGCGTCTCGTTCGCCGAAACCTTGTTTTGGAAGACGACGCTGTAATCTCAGAATTAAAAACATTTGCAAACCTTTCAATATCCGAAAAAATAAATTTGAAAACTTTTCCCTTGGAAAGTTAATATATTTTCCAATGCGCTTCGAATCATCAATAAAATTAAGTTCTGGATTTCCAATTCTATTTGAACCTTAGTAGCTGAAAGAGAAGCGGGTATTTTATAAAAATGTTTCTATAAAATAAAGAGTTAAAACGATGTTTCGTTTTTACTGATAAATTGTGTTTACGTAAACAGGAAATTTTTGTGTTTACTTCATATTTCGTTTCAGGGAATTTTATGGATATTGAGAATATTTATGTCTACCTTGAAAAGGTTAAACACCACGTGAAAATAAGCCTATTAAATACTACATGGTTTTATACAAGTGTTACAGTTATCGATATATCGGCGATTCTCTGCTAACGTTTTAAAGTATGGGCATGTGTCGTAGGGGGCATGATAATTAGTCCGCATTTCTACCGTTTAATTAAAATGCAGATGCTTAATTGAACTTTATAGAAAATGGCCTACCAACGTTCTATTGGAAGACGTTCCTTTGAACATTCCAGGAACTGTTCTTTCAAAATGACGGACTGCAATAGCAGAAGCCGAAAGGGTCCATAAATAGAGAAGCCGAAACGATCCGAATCTAAGGTCTGTTCGATCACCGGATTTTTGCATGGGGGGGGGGGGGGGCCCCAAATGAAAGAATTAGTTTACGATGACCAAGAAATCAACAGGCGTGGTTACCTCATAGGAAAAAATTAATGATGTATCCACAAATGATTAAATACGACTCAATGCACTTCGAGCTAATAAATGTCGATATTTCGATAATTGTTACACTGAGCATAAGAGTATGGACTGTTTAATTTGCTCCTTTGAACCTCCTCTAACACCTCTTTCAAGAATGACATCGATATTCCTGACACCCTTTATATGTATCGTCAAAAAAGTAAAAAAAAAAACATCGCCAAAAATATCCGAGAACTTGAATATTCCGCCCTAACCAAAAGCAGTACGAGGTTCCGCCGCTACATGCCTCTTGGTGCACCGCTCTGCGAAGTTTCGTTTCGTAATCGTAAGCGCATTTCTTTGTGAGTTACTGCTGTTTGTGTTGCAACATGTTCTTGTGCTTCTGCGAATTTCCAAATTATTCGACCTCCTCAGACTGTCAACAGGAAGTTGCGAGGTTTTGAAGGGAATCACGGAAAATTTTGCGCAAACGGCCCAAGTTGTGAAAGAACAAAAACTGGTTGCTTCACCATGACAACACGCCTGCACACACTTCGCTCGTTGTGAAGGAATTCCTGGCAAAAAACAACATAGAAACGGTCCCCCATCCTCCTTACTCTCGACCTGGCCCTCTACGACGTCTACCTCTTCCATAAAATGAAAGGGCGACGTTTTGACTCCATTGAAGATATTCAAGTGAAATTCGCAGAAACACGTTGCAACACAAACAGCAGTAAAGAAATGAGCCCGCGATTACGAAACTTGGCAGAGCGGCAGCTGAAGGGTACTTCAAGAGGCATTTAGCGGCAGAACCTCGTACTGTTTGCGTTTGCTCGGAATATTCAAATTCTCGGATATTTTGGGTATAACTCGTATGCATTTCAGCGCTTTGCAGACTACTAAATCAATAATTCAAGATTGTACGAGTTTGACTGAATTTTTTCCTCAATTTTCAATAGTTACATGATCTTTTTCAAAATACATACTAGAGTGCGCTTACTAGAATGCACTTACTACAATGTTTTTTTCTGGTCCTCGAACACATGGTGTAAGCCATTCTTTGTCAAATCCTTGTCTTTAACACCACTTTTGAGTTCTCAAATCGATGAATCCGTAGCTTAAACTTCAATGCGGGGAAGAGAAGGTCACATGGAGAAAAACCGGGGTTAAAAGGGGGATGTGGAGCACAGGTAATGAAATCCAAAAATACATAAAACTTCTTATTATTAACGTTTTCGAGCAGACCAGCTGCTCATCTTCAGAAAAAAGACAAGGAAGATGATATCAACTTAAAAATAACAAATAAAAATTTAACGAAATCATTCATAACTTTATTTACCACGCAAGATCTTGCATTGTCATTTCCCATTCTAAGAAAGTTATGGTCGTTTCTTTGCCATCTGCCTCCACAGATACTTACCTGTAACATTCTCCTGTAATAAAGTAATATAGTACGCTGTGTATTGTAAACTTTCTATGAGAGCCAAAGAGTGGTATGACCAGTCCCTTCCCAGAAAACGGAAAAATTTGGTTTTAAGTGTGCTGATTTCCATAGAGTGCTTGCTTATTTTCCTTCTGAGTCATAATGATGACGCCATGACTCGTCACTGGCGATAATTGATTTCAAAAAAATCTATCCTTCATCAGCAAATGGTGCAACTTACATCTCCGCACGATTAAGAATCAAATTTATAAAATTTTGCTTGAAAGTTCTTTTCTAGACTATACTTTATACTGCTAGTCTTATCTCCGGCGAACTGTTCGACACTTTCATCGGAAGCAGTTTATTTGTCTTCAACAAAATCTCAGCAGCAAAAACGCAGGCTGACTCATCTTAAAGACTGTCTAAGGGAAAATTCGTTATTTTTAAACAGAAAAATATCGTTTACAGCTTCAAAGTAGGTTTCTACATAAATTTTAACAGAATTTCGATTTTGGGTGTGTGCTAATAATTTACACTCACTCACCAAACGTTATCGCACACCCCTCCAATCAGGTTCCCTGTCCGTAATGAGACAGATCTCGTTGCTTCCATTCTCGGAATGCAGCTGCACAGGACTCCTTGATATCACATAATCATTGTAAGAAAAACTAGCTGCGGAAATAGCAGCACGCCGAAAGCTATTCGCATTTGAACGGGGGATGATTGTTGGTGCCAGACGGATGGGTGCCTCAACACCCTGCAATTTTCCCCTGCACAACCGTTGCAAGGGTCTATCGAGAGCACAGCCAACGAGGAGTTAAAACCCATGTCGGACAGTGAACGGGCCGCCCACGCCTCATTGATGCCAGGGGTGTTCGCCGGGTCACCCGGCTTGCAACTGCTGACCGAAGGGCGAAATCACCATGCGGTACAACCAGGGATGTCCCACAACTGTGTCCGTGACGACAATTCGGCGAACATTTGCAGCTGCAGGCTTTGGGAGCAGGAGGCCACTTTTGACAGTGCACATCGTCGGCAATGCCTATCCTGGGCCAACCAACATCGACATGGATCGCTGAGGACTGGCGAAGATTGCCTGTCCGACGAGTCACGCTTTCAGCTGTATCAGACCGATGGTTGTGTTCGTGTCTGCCGCTTGTCAGGTGGGGACCATTCAGGCAGGTGGAGGCTCCAGACTGGTCTGGAGCGTTTTCTCGTGGCATGCAATGGGTCCATTGGTGCATCTGACATCCACTCTGCGTGCTACTTCCTACGTCGATCTGCTTGGGAATCATCTGCTCCCTCTTCATGAACTGTTTTTAACCCGCGGGCGTCGGCATATTCCAGCAAGATAATGCGCCTCCACACACGGCAGTGACTGGAGGAACATGCTACCGACTTCACGACAATGATTTGGCCTCCACATTCCCCAGATCGCAATCCCATTGAACATGTATGGGACGTCATCGAACGATCTGTCAGGTCGTCAGCAACACAACTGGTAAATGCAGCATCATTATGGAGTGCACTGGAGGCGGCATGGCTTGCAGCGCCTGTGGATGTGTTCCGAGGACTGGTAGACTCACTTCCACGACGGGTCGCCGCCGTTATCCGGGCCAGAGGGGGCCCAACGCTTTACTAGGCAAATGTGCCATGACTTTTGGTGAGTGTGTGTAGTTAAGCATGTAATTTTTGGACTTTTTTCATGTTTGATACATTTGAATTAGATTTTGAGTACATAGGACAGATATTGGTTTAGAACAAGCAAATTTTTTAAATTAGATAATGGCTTCAACTCTTTCTTCAAATACACTTCAGTAATGTTCATTGCAGATAGAAACTGTAATAGGAAAATGGCCAATGGATCAGCTAGTCTCCTATACAGGTGGAGATGCAGACTGAATCGAATACAATAGTATTGGCAGAAGAGAACTGGCGGTAATTTAAATAACTACATCAAGTTTTGCATGTTTTCTGAATATGCCTCCTTTCTACGAAGGGAATTCTATTAGTATTTCAAAACAGCACTTAACTCCATATTAACGACATTGAATAAGCACATCTTCAAACAATGTTATTCGGGAAAAAAAATCGTAATTTTACTTCCTATATAAGTTTTCACCTCAAATTGAAAACGTGCTGGTCTTGATCGAAATTTCTATTTTAAATCAAAACAATAATCGAAAAAGTGTCTTGGGTCGTCAGACTGGAGGAAAAAAATCAGAAACTGCAATGAACAAAGATTATACAGCCACATGTTTAATTTAATGCCTGAATAAAAATTTAATTAATTTTCATCTCATTAATCCTAGCATTTATTGCGCATTTTCAAATTAGCCTGACAAAAGCTTGCGAAATACGACATCAATAAAGCAGATTTGTAACAGTGGTCATTTGTGACCACTCATTTTGTTAAGGGAATTTTGTCCCTTTATTTCGCTTTCATGTCTGGTTAGTGTCACCGAAACCAATGGTCATCTTATGGTGCTTGCAAGCTTTTCCGCTTCGGAGATAATTAGTTTTCTGAGTAACTTCATACAGGGAACGATTAAATGGCTCTTTTAAAGCCTTCCACATAATTAAAATATCGCACTTTATGTCCAACTTCTTTTTAATCTATAATCAATAACAGAAAGAAGATTCTTTTCGTCATAAATAAGGCGAGGCCTAAATAAATGAAAGTTATATTGACCAAATGTCTTAAGTTTAAAGAGATTTCTGAACCAAATGTGTAACGCAAGAAAAAGTTACTCGGATAAACTTTTTTCAAGGCAACTAAATAATTCGTATTCGGAATTGAGAATGCGATTAATGCTTTAAAAACGAATAAATTTTCAAGTCAACCTCAAATATTAAAGAATAAATCATTAGATGATCAGTGAGTGTCTTGATTGTACGCCAACCTCAGCTGTTCAAATTAATGATGAAAAACAGGAAAGAAAATTCCGCAACCTGGATTCGAACCTGGAACCTTTGGCTCACAAGGAGAGGCTACGACATTGGAGAAACGGATTCAGGTGGGACTTGGCGTATACGTAGAGGGTCCTTGCCAGTGTATGTGTGGGCAAAGCCGTAGCGCGCACTATTCAGCCATTCGCGAGATAACTAACCTGGAATTTGGGCACCTGAAATGGCGCGCCTTATGTACGCTGTGCGCACATGTTTGTCAGCAGCAGCGGTAGCGCAACGGTAAAGCGTGCGCTCGGTATCCCGTAAACTTTTGCGAGTCGTTGGTTTAAGTCCCGGCCGGGGAACTTGTCTTCTTTTACAGTTTCTTCTTCTGTGAAAGTAAACTTCTGGTAAAATGTCCAAAATGAGGATAGTTCTCGTTGTGCAACGAGTGAAATGTATAGTGAACAGTCGAAAAAGAGCTGTATATTTTAAAATGTATCTCATTTATTGAAAATGTAAAAAAAAATTCCCTGCTGTATCGAGATCATTAACGAGGTATAAGAAAACGCTATGTTTATACCTTTATTGAATGTAAAAGAAGAAACTTGAAAAGTAAATAAAAATGTTGTTTTCATTGTTATTATTAATAAGAAGGCATAAAAGCGCAATTTTTATAACTTATTAAAAAAAAAGAATCTTGACAAACAAAGAAAATAAAAGTGCATTAACCGTGATTATAAGTAAGGAATGAAAAAAAAACTGTTATGCAGAATTTTGAAAAAAACTTCCCCGGCCGGGACTTGAACCAACAACCCGCAAAAACTTACGGGATGCCGAGCGAACGCTTTACCGTTGCGGTACCGCTGCACAAATCATGTGCGCACAGCGTACTTAAGGCGCGCCCCTTCAGGTCAATTATCTCGCGAACGGCTGAATAGTGCGCGCTACGACTCTGCACACATACACAGGCAAGGACCCTCTACGTACAGTAAACTCGCCTAATTCGAATTGTTTTGTTGGTCCGTTTGAATTCGAATTACACGGAGTTTACTGTATACGCCAAATCCCACCTGAATCAGTTTCTCCAACGTCGTAGCCTCTCCTTGTCAGACCGCCAACGCGCCAACCAATTGCGCTACTGCGAACCGCTGTTTACATGAACTTGGTTTAAGCAATTTAACGAGACAGGTTAGATTTCAAAGTACGGTAAATGTTAAATGAAAATTTGAATACTGAATGATTAAAAAATGAAGAAATTTGATAAGGTTACGGTTGTGATCGGTAAAAGTCAGCGTTGTTTGTTTTTTCTAACTTTTCCTAACAATAAACATTTGTACTGCGATGAGATGTTTTTGGGCGATATCGCAAGATGGGATTTGCATAAAGAAAATATCTCAACGTTTCGATCGTTGCAGTGGTATCGTTTGTCGATGGAACCCCTGCAACATCTTGTTCCTCAAAACTCTTCTTGAAATTTTAGAATTGCGTGATACCACGCTCCACCTCGAACTGTAAATATTACTTTCCTCCCCTATATGAAAAATTAATTAGCAGATTGAGCCAATGATCAGGGTTGAACCCAACTCATCCACGAGTGATATTCCGTTTTAACCAGGATGTTTTGAGTGTCAGCGGACCTCCGGTCTTTTTTAAGCGAGTCAGTATTATCTGTCGGATTAAATATAGAATACATAGGCCTTTCAGCCAAACCAAAAGAATTGGTCCGTTTAAACTGAGAGTCCTTATTATTCGAGTTCGTACTAAAGAAGCTCTCTTTGTATGTGTTTTGTATGACATATATTTCCTCTGGAATGCAATATAATTTCAAATTCAACATAATTTTAGCCGACTCAACAAATGAAAAGTGGACATAAATCATTCTAAAATCTGAATAATCCTACACGTTTTTTAAGGTAACAAAACAGATTTGTTGATCCTTCTGGGATGTAGGTAAAACGTTATTTTTAATATCAAGTGTTTTGAGAGAGGGAAGGGAGGAAGGAATTTGTTTTTCATTTTCATATCAAGTAAACTGAGGGCATCAGGTGTTTCTGAACGCCTTCCTTGAAGCATTCGTTTATTTGGGATACCTACGTTGATAGTCGTCAACGTCCTTTAAAAAAATGTAGACTAAATATAAAAGTTTTCCCAAGAGATAGAAAAGCATAATGGCGCGTTTTCTATATCCATTATAGTGTACAAATCCTATCATGAGGTAGAATAAGTTTGGAAAAGTTCCAATTTCAAAATTTCGATCAATTTTTCTTTGAAGATACGATGAATTTCTTAAAGCTTTGCGCATTTTTTTCTTCTCTCCTTATTCCTTTCAGAAGATAAAAATAGGAAAGAACTCGGGAGTAAAGCGAAATATCCAATACAAGCTGTTGATTCTATTTTTGCATTTTCCGCTCGGGTTTCTTGGCGAACGGAATCCAATTGAATCGCCACCCCAACGCCTTCTCCCTCTATTACAATTGATCGACGTTTCGATTATAGACTCGGCCTGCACTACTTCGATATTTACGCCGGACTGCAAACTGCCCGAAAATTTCTGACAGATTTTTTGCCCGCTCTTCCTCCAAAGGATTAACAGTCATGAAGGGGTGAAAAATGTGAAAACGTTGGTTCATAATAAATCAGTTTCAACGGAATTTTTTATCTTTATATTTGAAAACCATTATTAAAAATATTATAAGAGACATTTTAGATTTAAAAAGTAGGATTATCTTTAACGGGCAGATGCTGTCCCTTGAGTGTGTGCAATTATTTATAAGAAAAAAAATAGCTCTTCGTTAGAAATTAAATTGTATGTATTAAGTTAATGATATTAAATTTAAAAATGAAGCAATAAATCATTTTGCAAGGATTACTGTGGCTTGGATATGAGTGTATCTTATCTCATGGAAACATGTATAAAATTTTCCTAAGCTTGCAGAATCATGCTTGCTAAATTGGAAATATTCTAAAAACTATAACAAAAATTAAAAGTAACTCATTACAAATTATCTTAAAAAAAGGAACAACACTTTGAATAAAACATTCTTCTAAAAAATTACACTGAAATTGATTATTAAAATCTATAAAGTGGGCATCTTTATTCACATGCTTCTATTAAAGCCGAAACGTCGGGAGTTTATTTGAAAGATTGTTCATTTAGGGATTTCGCATATTAATAGGAAAAAAGTTTGATACAATTTGAAACTTCTGTACCCAGTTTTATTTAAAATGTGGCGAACTGTTTTGAGTGACTACCGGAGTTGGTCCTTTTGTAAGGTTAATTGTAATCTGACGTACTATTTCCTTACTGTTGGAGCGAACAAACCTAGCAAATCTCTTTTCTGCCCGAAAATGCGGTAGCCATGGACATCCCTTACCTTACGCTGAAAGCCTGCTTTTTTGTCTGTTATCTGTAAACATTAATGACAACTGTTTTCTAACATTTCACAATCACATCTATTTTGCTAATGCTCGTACTATAGGGCTGTTTCATAGACGTCACTTTGGCATATTGAGTGGGATGCTATCCTGGCGATAGACTGCTCGCACCAGTTTTGTTCCCGAACTATCAGTTAATAACTCACATTCTATAACAGCCAGGAAGCTGAAATTTGGGGAAATAATAAGATACGTAAACTTGTGTATACCGTTAAATTTTGATCGAATTCCAACGAATAGTTTCCGAGTTAAGCGCTCAATATCGTGACATGTTATTTGTTTATGATGAGCGCTCAATATCGAACGGTCAGCAGTTGTTAAATTTTCATGATGAGCGACTTGCATGAATAGTTGTATAGTGAAATTATGCATCAAACTGGGGAGCAGTATAATGTTTGGAGCATATCGTGCTCATTCTTGGTGTTCCTTAGCGTTCATTCGCAGTCACTGTTTACAATGAATTTTTCCAATACGCTCAAAATTGCCATTGGAGGAAAAAAAAAGGATACTTGGCAAAACTCTCTTCTGTAGGATTATATGAAGATCCATACGAAATGAGTGGCAATTTTTTTTCGTGAACGGGTACGAATTCCCAAGATGAAATAGGCCGACTTTGAGGTGCGTTCAAGTTCTAAGGTCTCCTAATTTATTTTTGAAAAATATTGACCCTAGAGAAAGCTGAAACTCCCATCATTTGTCCACATAGTCAACCTCTAGCCGTACACATTTTTCACAACGCTGACGCCACGATTGTATTGCCGCTGCAAACACTTCTATAGTGGTCTCTTTTGCCTATGAAAAGCCGCTCGATGAGCAGAAGCTTTATTCCGTTCTTGCATAAGCGATTTTCTAATAGACAAAACTGGTTCCTAAAGAAGCATTTGCGGCGGCCTACCAATCATGGCATCAGCATTGTGAAAAATATCTACGGGTAAAGTTTGACTATATGGACAAATCACGGGAGTTTCAGCTTTCTAGGGTCAATAGTTTTCAAAAATAAATTAGGAGACCTTAGAACTTGAACGCACCTCGTATATGATAAAAATTCCAAGCACTGTAACTAAGCAAGAGAAACTGTAAGCAAGCAATTTTAAAAAATTCTATATCTTTCCTAGCTTCTACTTTTTTCTGATTTTAATATTGGTGTCATAATCACGTATAGAAGATACGTGTACAGGTTGAATTCGGTTGTTCCTAGGCAAGAGTAGAAATTCTCACAACAAGTGTTTTCTTTTCTCTACTGCTGTATTCTTCCCCTCTGCTCCTACCGAATGAACCCTATGCCAGATTTAGCCACGAAAAAATGTTTACTTTTTCAAAATTTTGCTATATCCAAGCAAAAGTTGTAATAGCTCAAAAAATTATCTTTTATACAGTATACGTATTTTCCTTATATCAGATTTCGTTATAACGGGAGAAAATTTGTACAGTTGGGGAATTCACTTAACTTCGCTATAACTGACTGTGAATTCAATATACAGTATAGTGAACCCTCCCTCCCTAATGCTACTCCCTTCACAATAAGACTGATGTTTTTTTCACCGAATTTTTCCCATTGATTTAATGCAAAACGAAGCTTTTTAGCAGGACCAAGGACCACGTTTTTCTGGAAGTGGGGGGGGGGGGCGCACTGAAACTCTTTACAGGGACTATCACCAGCCAATCACAAAACGCGATGCTTAAGAAGCAGATCAGAAAAGAGGTTGTATAAATTGCACATTTATCTGTCTAAAAATACCAAATTTTTCTAACCTGACATTGCAATTGAAAAGTTAAATTCCAACAGCCTGGGTCATTTTTGACAAAGTCTATAATGAATAAATAGTTAATAAATACAACTGAAAAATAAAAAAATAATAATTAACAAATAACAAAATAATAAATATATAAGTATAATCAATAATATTCTTTCATGACAGCCCCTTTTTTGTCTACTAATAATCAGGAATAATTTTACGTAATCTTTTTGCTAGGCACCCTATCATTCCTAAACGTTTTTATAATTTCACTTTCATATGTTTCATCCTATTACGTTTTTCTCGCCGCCCCCTTATTATTTCCTATTTGTCCTCCGTCTTGTCCTATCCCAACAGTTCGTCTAATTAATCTCATTTGTTCTCTTGTTTGTCAGCCAATAACGCCTTACTATTCCCCATGCAAACTATATATAAACCCCCCCGTTAGTACTAATTTCATAACTTCAGGATAATTCTCTAATATTCTATTTGCTTTTAGAGAATTATCCATTTTTGCTTTGATAAAGGATAGGCTCTATCCGAAACGTCAGCTCTTTATTTGATTTTTTAGTTTTATTTTGATTATACTTATATATTTATTATTTTGTTATTTGTTAATTATTATTTTTTTATTTTTCAGTTGTATTTATTAACTATTTATTGCATTCCAGGGTTTTTGTGTCTCGTCCTTTTCTCTTATTAATATCCATTCTCTATAATGAATACAAAGAGAAAAGGAAAGGAAAAATTCCACGACCTGGACTCGAACCAGGGCCTTGCTTATCGCTGGCAATGCTCTAACCAATTGAGCTACCGCGGACAGTGAACCGCCAAGCAGTTACAATGTGATCAAATGTCCATCCTTGAAATCACAAATTAGCTCAATTAGCAGAGCTAATTCTCGATCTTCGAGTCGGGGTGCTCTGCCAATTGAGCTAATTTGCGACAAAGAGGATGAAGAGTTATTAGAAAAATTGTTGAAGATTCAGAAATTATTGATGCAATTAAAACTATGAAAAAGTAAGTAAAAGAAGATGCAGCAGAACAACCTGCTATGAAACATTTTTGGATGGTGGAGAAGCATGTTCAGTACACAATTACAGTCCGTCTATATTATCTTGCCGGCTGACCCAGTGTGTTGCCATGGGCAACAGAAGAGGATTAACACGCATATTATATACTGTATCGCTGTGAATTACTACAACTGTGAATGAAATCACTACTTGTAAAAAAAACAGGCTTTGACAGTTGGAGACTAGTGGCTAAAGTGATTGGCTAAATTTGAACTATGACGTTTTTCACTCTGTAACTTGCATAGCGCTTGAACGAGAAGAAGCACAAAGAACTCTAGAATCTATTTCTATAAACAATTTAATTAAAAAAAAACAAGAAACAGATTTTATTACATTTTATATAAATACTGTAATAAAAATACTGTACTGTAAACGTATTCCTTATAGTCCTTTCGAAAACACTAAAATTTCCCCCCAAAATTTGTTTTTCCACTTAAAAACTTATATTCCCTCTTTAGAACAGCTTGACTATACAACAAAATATATAAGCTTTTTAGAGTTCAGCATCCTCAAGGGAAAATCCTGGTAGTACCCTCCAGTCTGCAGTAATTGGATCTACTGTGACTAAATTTATCTGAGAAATGCGATTAAAATTCAAACGAATTTATATAAACAGCTTAATCTAATTAAATAACGTAATATTATTCAAGTTATTTACACTCTTAATATTCATTAACCACAAAGAAATACTTCATGCCCAGATGAATGATAAGCTTCGTATTAGCTTTGTCGAGTTATTAATAGTAGCGGTGGTAGCGTCCAACGGCTGGTTTGTTCGCTCGCTCTCTCTCTCTCTCGCAATAATTAAATTTTAACGCAACGAGATTTGCGTCGTCGGAGGACAGAGATTTAACATGGCAACTTCTTAATTCTCAGTTTGACGTTCGACCACGGTAGAGATTTCCAGTAATTTTGCGGGGAAAATTCTGCGATCTCGCCTTCTCTTAGAAAAGAGTAAAGTAGTTGGTTCAACATGGTAATTTGCATTTTGCAAATTAAACAACTCTGAAATGACGGTTAAATTTCCGGTCCTGAAGGGCGAGTCCATTTAAGCAAAGTGTGTGCCAAGAAAAACTCTTTCAGCGTTTCAATAGAACTAATAAGTCTACATTAAGAGTAAATTTAATTATGCAACTCTTGAGTGGTTTACTTATCATTCGAAGCGAAAACTTTTTTTAGTAATGTTTTTCTAGAAAATTCTCTTGCTTTTGTAAATCTGTATAAGAAACATTGGGGGGGGGTTACTTCGAGGAACCAAAAGAATAAGCGAATCTTGTGTACAAAGAATTGATCGAAAGAAGTCACTCTCGGGCTCCTTTTTTCTTTGTAATGGCATTGGAATGCATCAGGTAAGATTTTTCTCGTCCAACCGCCGACAGGAGAAGGATGATGGGAGGGAACAAAAGAAAAATCCATTTCCTTGCATTCTAAAGGTCATAGGAACTTCCTTTTCTGGTGCTGTGGCCATCTTGACAAAGACTGCTCCCCTTCTATTGGATGCTCAGCGAGCGTGAGAACCAGGACCATCACATTATTGGCTCCGTTTTATTTATCACTGGACGCAAAGTCCCCCTCATGCACGGCTGAGTGTCTGGCAAAAAAAAAAAATTGGCAAAAAGAGAGCGAAGGCTTCGATGGTTCATTGTTCAAAGAAATGAAAGCGACTCAAGGACAAAAACCCGTTAAGCGTTGAAAAGAAACTGATTAAGTTTACAATACAGAAAACAGATAGATGAACAGACGAAGTGAAAGAAGAATGGGTGAGAAGGGTGTGGGGAGAAAGGCAAAGAAAATCCTTGTCGAATCTTGGCAAATAAATATAAAATATTATGATAACAGAAAGACGTATTATAAACTTTTAGTATATTTGGTAAAGTGGCAGGAATTACCAAATGCTTCTTCCTGGAATATTTCAGCGATTAAAAAGAAAATCAGATATATAATACAAATCATCTGGTAATTTACGACTCCTAACGTTTCTCATAAATAATTAGTAAACTGTAAATCAAGATTGATAATCTAATCCTTCATTTATTTTTCGTCAATATACTGTATTTTTTCACATTTGGAAACAGTTTATGACCATTTCTTTCATGCCTTAACCATAAGTAAATCACACAAGTTTTGGCTCCTGATTTTCGCTTATAAAAATCAAACGTAGAGAACATGGGAATATGGAACCTGCGTATTATATGGGACCGTTCGTATTACATAAAAGTGATCCAGCACGCTCTTACTGGGACTAGTTAAAACTGTTCTTTAGGTTGCCGCTATCACTCGGCAGAGGTCCTAAATGTATGATTCCTGTTATGTCTGCCGGCAGAGAAGTTTCTATGTTTCGCGCGACTCGCAACATTTGTCAAGGTAAGAGAAATTTCAATTATTTGTACAATTACTGGAGGGATATGGTGCAATTGATTACTGGGCTATACTTATCTATCATAAGGATGCATGGCAGTTTGATTCTTAGCTTTGTTTCATGTAGCACGTGATGTGTCTGAAATGGCGATGCAGGTAATATGGAACCACTTGGTGTTTGTTATATGGAAACTGGGTTCCATCTTACCTCCTTGGGTTTCAAATGGGAGGGCAAAATGTTCTAATGATTTGGTCGGTCTTGTTTCCCCCCACAGATGCCAAGGACAACATTAAAACCCAAGAACATGCCAAAAAGGAAAATAAAAAGATCAGAGCAACATGATTGATGCTATTCATCAAGTTCGAGGGAAAAATGGGAATGAAGAGAGCAGCTAAACACTTCATGGTACCCAAAACTACTCTGAGACGTTTAGTACTACAAAAGGACGAACCTGATTCAGACGACTCGTTTGAACTTTCCAGCCAGTCTGATTTTTTTAGTTGAACCTTTTATGGGTGATGAACAACCAACAAAGATGCCGCATGCATGTTCTGTGGTGGAAGTTTTTCAGATGATTGTAACGGAGAGTATATGTTGAGTAAATGTGTTATATGTGGCATGTGGTCACACAATGAATGTACCGGTGCTGAGAAAGATGTCTATATTTGTGATTTCTGTCTGTATACTCATTAATGCATCATGTGTTTATTGTTTCTGTAGACCTATTAGAATAATCCAATACGAGTAAATATGGGTTTTTAAAGCAAGTTGATACATTTCTAACGATTCTGGTGTTTGTTACACATTGGGTTCCATATTATCAGCATCTTTCAATCAGTGGTACTTTCGACTTGCTTTGGAAAATTTGATTTAGTGTACCGTACGTTACTTCCAATGAAATTTCCAGCTTTGCATCCGTAAATCAATAAAGAACAAATACCCCCGTGCTTAAATCCCTGGCTATAGGCTGTTAATTTGCTGTCAGTTGATAAAAATCAAGTGGGGTTCCATATTCCCACCTTCTCCTCAAATGATCAAAATTTAATAACATATGCGCGAGTTTTGCATTTAATTTTAATCCCATGCTTGCTTAAGGGAAATTTTCGGCGGGCAATTGACGCGGTGACTCCCCTTGTATGTTGGCAGCTATCTTCAGTAACACGGAACGGCACATGCAGGTGAAATCGCATAAGACCCGAAATGCGCAATTTTTTTTATTCATTCCATGAATTGTATCGAATAAACAGAATTTGTGTTACGAACAGAATTTACACAATTCATGACATGCGCACAACGGTTTCTGCTCATTTCACGTATTGTTTGTATTGGAAAAAAATTCAATTTTTTCAAAATCCCGTCTTAGCAAAATCATACATTTCCCTCTATTTTACCGGTTACAGTAAAAAAATATGAAGAAATATGCCTTTTTATTATACGTAATGATATCTTAGGTGTTCTTGTACTTCGTACTTTGGGTATGTGACTCTTTCGGTATTCACTGCTTTAATTATGATGAAAAATAGGAAAGAAAATTCCGTAGCCTGGACTCGAACCAGGAACCTTTGGCTAAAGACCGCCAACGTGCCAATTAATTGCGCCACTGCGGCCATGAAAGCTAACCGCTATTTACATGACCTTAGGGTTTGGAGCAGTTACCTAGTCCGCAGGCCAGGACTATCTTTCCTAAAGCATAAAATTCATTAAAGAATAAATCATAAGATGTTCAGTGAGGGTTTTATTGTACGCCAACCTCAGCAAAAATATTTTTCCAACAACGTGGCTTTTGTGCCAAACAAACAGCATTTGCGGGAAGCTTTGCTTTTCTGCTTTAACTTGGAAAAAAAAATGCAGCTGAAGCACATCGTTTGCTTGAGGAGGACTACGGCGAACATGCACCATCGAAAACTACTTATGAAGATTGGTTTAAACGCTTCAGAAGTGGCGATTTTTGATACTGAAGACAAGGAGCACTCCGGAAGACCAAAAATAATTGAGGACGCCGATCTGCAAGCGTTATTGGATGAAACCGGGCGAAACTGTCAATGGGCATCGCTACCGACAACTACTAATCAATCTAAACCATGCATTGCTCGAAAAACGGCCAGAATTTAAATGAGTGATCTTGCAGCACGACCTGACCCCTTCTGATTATCGCTTGTTCCGGTCGATGGCGCATGGCTTGGCTACACTTGCCCACTTTCGAAGAAGTGCAAAATTAGTTGGATGAATGGCTTCGGTCCAAGGACGCGTCGTCTTATCGTTGCGGCATTCATGTACTGTTAGAGAGATGGCAAAAATGTGTAGCTAGCGAGGGACGATACATTGAATAAACCATTTGTTGAATTTCTCTTGACATTTTCCCTTTTTTATTAATCCAAAAATCCGCAAATTTAATTGCACACCTAGTATTAACATTTACTTAAAACACAGCACTAATAGTAACATACAGGAATGAAAAGTAGAATAAACAGATAAGTTAAAGAGAGAAGTAGCATTTTATTTGTAATTATACGATATATGAATGAGCAGAAACTTTTGTGCATGTTTCTATAATTCTGTAAAATTCTGTATATCTGCTAATTCGAACTATTGCTCGCCAATTAAGGATTTATGATACCGAGATTATCATATCGTTTTCGTGGTCTACAAATCCACAGGGAAAAAGAGCGGACTTTTCATTAGTTTGAGAAGAAGTTTTGTGCATGTTCATTGAAATGAACTTTAGTAGCAATGTTTTGGACTTCTTTGAACTTTTGGACAAAAGGACCGTAAGATGCGCTGCATATTGTTGAATTTTGTGGAGCGCTGCATATTGTTGAATTGGCGTCTTGACTTTTTTCTCTGACGTCTGAGGAATGAGAATACGGAGAACATTTCATTAAGATATTGTGACAATAGAACACCGACATTAAATTGGTTGATTACTGCTAGTTAAGTCGGAACTTTGAGGAAAATAATAAATGTATAGTTAACACATTTAAGAAACTACGACTCTTTCTTTCTATCCTGGAAAAAGCCTTGAATAAAAATTTTGGTTTTTATTATGGCATGAATACACAGCAAAGATGGTGGTTTAATTGCGAATATATCAACAATCACTACTCTAGCATTTTCATCAAATTATAAAATTACTTCTGAAATAATCATGATTTTCTTTCAGGAAGCAAATTAAAACTAAAAACTTGTCCAGTGCAATTAAATATTACTGCAGTTAAAGTTAAAAATTTATATGACCTAAGACAATTGTAAAGCGCAATTTATCAGACTGTATGCAGATCACAGGTGAGCTTTCTTCAAGCAGTGGGAGAGATGTTTGCCAGCGAATATTTCTGAATAATAAACCCTCAATAACAATATACATTAACGATTGAACATAATATTCAGAACAATTTCAAATTTTTAAATTTGCACGTAGTTCTTTGCAGAACTCCCTTGTTCCGTTTTGTCTGTTTTGATGATTTACCAAATCGATTTTAGCAGATAGTGCTCCTTTGGAGTGACGGCAGTGTCTCTTACAAACTCGTCTACTAACATCTTACTATCTGACAGCGCCGAAAGTGGTATTTTGAATTCTAACTTACACAATTTTTACTTTGAACTCCAATATATATTGAATATATAAGCCCGGTTTCTTCGTATTTCTTTGAAGAGGTGCCTAAATATTAATGCCGAAACCGTATATACGAAACGAAGATCAATATAACTGTAATATGACGTTAAGAGTAATATTCTATTGGGTTGTTTCAAAAATATTGGCCGATTCTGACACAAACAAAACCCACCCGTAATAGATGAAGCATTACATTTTATCAGGCGGGCGTATCCATTAAATATACACGTCAATAAATTTTATTGCCAACATTTTTTAGAGAAATTTGAATACGAAATAATAAAAAAATTTACTTGTGCAATGAACAATTATGGTGAAAAATAATAACATGATAGTTAATTGAGAAAAATTACAATGAAACATTTATTTTTAAAGTTTAAAAACTCCTAAGAGATCTAAAGGAAGAGGAAAAACGCAATGATAATATTTCAATTTTATTTTTTTGGAAAAAAACAATCGTCCCCATGGCTTATATCGCGATTTTTTCAAACAATTTCAATCTCTTCGGAATTGATTAATTTGAAATTAATTCGAAATTAATTAATTTAAAATTAATTCAGGATTGGTTAATTTTTAAAATGACGTCATGTCCAGAATTGACTGTGAAAATTATGTATAGTTTTAGAGTTTAATATACGATAAGCCTCTGATGATGAGAGCCGTGATGGCCTCGAAAACATGTTTAAGCAGACATAAGATGTATATCGGTGTGTTATAATTATTTCCATGTAATCTTTGGAGTTCCTCGTGTGGGTGATGTAAAGTTATGCACCGTATTCAAGATCCAATGGTGAAAAGAAGGCAACTACGTTGGATTGAACTCTTGCAACAGGATTTGGATTCTTTCACTTCACAGCGAGGTAGCCAAGGAAAATGAATTTCTGTAAATATTTTTAATTGTAAATAGCACTAGTTTTTGAAAATTGAAATAATTATGAGACAGTGATCATGTCAAAATAAATAGTTGAGATTCAAGTCGTATAAAGTTGTTTTAAAATAATTTTTCTCAACGTTATAAATTGTAATCTTCGGAATTGCTTGACGAGAAACATTTAGAAGAGTCCAGTTCGAAAGATTCATAGGAGGAATATATGAAAGAAAAGTGATAACAGCAAGAAAATCTACTACACAAAAATAGTAGTAGATTTAGTAGTTCCTTAAAGCCGAACTAATCGGGATTTAATCATAACCATGAAACATAAATCATGTTTCTAATGATAATATAAGTGTTGCCGGTATTTATAGAGTCAAAAAGTAACATAGCTTTGAGATATTTGGATTTATGGAACGATAGAACGACAAATGGTTAACTGTTGTGTGTTGGCTATATGGATGGAAAATGTAGAAGGAAGATCCTCTAATCACATAGGCATCATGATATGAAACTCCGGATACATATTTCGAAGGCTAAGCCTTCATCCTCAACGGCAATAATGAATGAGCATAAAATGTATTTAACGACATAGAATAGGAAGTTAAGAAGGTGTCAGGGTAAATAGCTGGATCCATTCCGGAATAAAAAAACTCAACGAGAGATAAATCTACCAAATGAAAGAGGTAAATTAAAACTTAACATTATAAATACAAGGTGCGTCTAAAAATTTCGGTGAATGGATGGAAATCTCAAAAGCTGCGTGAGATAAAAATGCGGCTACGCGCATGCGTAGGGAGAGACCAATGGAGAGAAGGCACGTAGCAAGAAGCGCAAGAAACCGACGCAGATTAGTCTGCTACGGGCAGTTGAATGGATTGTGTGCAAAAAACGGCCACAGAAACGCATGCAATGTTAGTCCAGGTGTTTGCCCACAGATGTACAGGAGTGGAAAGTGAAGTGTTGCATAACAACGCACGCCCGCATACTGCAATCCGTGTACGCAACTTCTTGGCCCAACGCCGTGTAACTATTATCGCATATCTACCGTACTCGCCTGATCTGGCGCCTGCAGACTTCTTTTTGTTCCCTCCCCTCAAGGGAGTCCTAAAGGGCACACGTTTTTAAGACATCCGACGACGTGTGACATCTGTGCTTCGATCGATTCCAAAAGAGACCTTCGCTGACTCAACGTTCTAGCAGCTTTATCAACGTTGTCAAAAGTGTATTGTGTCCAACGGATCTTACTTTGAGGGTGAAAAAAGGTATTTTGTTTCCATGTTTTGTTTTATTTGTTTTATGCTTCCATTCACCGAATTTTTTAGAATAGCTTCCGGAATTAGCTCCTTGTAGAATAGCTTCCGGAATTAGCTCCTTGTAGAATAGCTTCCGGAATTAGCTCCTTGTCAGCTTTTAATAACCTATTAGAATCCCGTTTGTAGTTTCAGTGATCTCAAAGTAACTTAAATTATACGGTGACCTAGTTCTAAAACATGTTTTATCACACTCGATTTCTCCGACCTGCCACATTTTGTATGAGGAGTATAGAACCAGAGGGGCGTAAGCGACAAAGTTGCCAATTTTGCTTTTATCATTGGGAATTGTAGAGCCATTATTCTCTCTGTTGAATGTCATGGCAAAGAAAAACGAACTTAGGTAATGTTTTAATAAGGTCCAAACAAGTATATAATTAACCTTTATTTTCTCAAACTGACTTTTTGTCACTTACGCCCATCTGGTTCTGATCTCCTCATATGAGTGAAATCTCTTAATTTTTAATAATGTTTCGAGAGCTTTACCCGACATAGAACCACAGTTAGGTAGATAGATCCTCGAATCGTAGAATCTTTTTTACTCTTAAGCAGCTTATGCCTACAATAATGATTGCCGATAATTATATCGGAAAGCCCATTCCATCTTTCTGTGGATTTAATGGTACTCAATTCTATTCTGTATCTTTGGTTGGATAAGGGAACATTAAGAAGGCAGTGGGCCATGAAAAATAGCATATTTATGGTTTAGACAAGAACAGAATCGTTCATTATATAGCGGTGACTGCTGGTAGGTTACCGATAAATGCCGAACTCTGACCTATCATTAACCCAAATAATAAAAATAAAATACTGCACTACGCTTGAATCGAAATCGTTTATTATATTGGCTCAATATAATTATTTACGTTACATATCTAACAAAATAAAACCAAAAAGTAAATTCCAGCTTAACTACTTATGCGGGAGTTGCTTACAAAGCAATGGCCCACATTTTTTTATCGGAAGATATTCGCTTAAAACTTTTGAAAGTACTCAAAGTATAAATGTATCATTTTCACAGTCCACAAGTAATTGTACATGACTTTTCTTGCCCGTACCAACTCTTTTCCTCTTCTCATTGCAGTGTGCTCACTGCCTGAATCACGCCTTCGTCATTTCCAAGCAGTGCATCTTTAAGAAAATCAAAATATGCAAATTCAGACGAAATATAGAGGATATGGGCAACACAGATTAAGCTATTTGTATAATTTCTTTCCAGGTTTAAGGGAGTACTGTAGAATCAACTATCGACTTGTGCTACTCGGATCCCCGCTAAGCTGAAGGCATAAACACCACGAATCCATGGATCAAGTGGAAGCTCTACCAGCAGGGAAGATGAAATAATAGTTTGGGGAATTTCTCCTGGATCACATTAGACACTAGAAAGGTTCAGCAAAGCGTTAACGTGAACGTGAACGCGAAAATGAGTGACATCATCCAAGTTCACGTCCACACAGGCGTTGGCCTTGAAAATCTACTTCATATTTTCCTGTGCCCATTAGAGAAATGAATTTTCAGATAGGAGAGGCTTCTTCATCGTACTCCGCAATTTTATCTTTTCGTAAACGACTTATTATTGTCTCCAGAGATAACTTAGTACCTTTACGTCTCAGTTTTTCCTGTCTTTCCCGCAAGATTAGTTCTGGATTCTTCAGGAAGGTCTCTATGACCTGCTTGTCTTTTGTACAGTAGTCTTACCTGTTACACCTCGTTTCCGTAGGTCATCGGCATTTTTGTGGTCTGCAAAACGTCGTTGATTTTTTCATGTAGCGCGCAGCGGATGCTTGCGATATTTTCGGGCCTTTCGCATGCGAACACAAGAAAACTGATTCGAACCTATTCGCATATTTCGTACTCATTACTGTTTCACAGTTGTGCCGAGCGCGATATAGGACATAACCACTGTTGCCATCCTTTTTTCAGTGTTGGCATCCTCAGTGTTGCCATTCTCTTTTCTTAGACAGACGGTATGTCGTATTTCAATTAGTTACGGCCTACGTATGTTCATGAGACATTTTCTTTAACCTGACTTCCGCAACAAAATGCAGAAATATGTCAATCACTCATTGTGAAATCATCCTATACGAGGGGGGGACCCAAAATAAACTGGATTGAAAGCGCGCGGCCGTTTCTAGGCGTAGTATAGAATTCTCCCGCTAGGTGGCTCTAATAGGGCCCTTCCGAAATCAGTTGCCCAAGCTGCGTCTGCGTAGGAGGTTAACGTTTGATAGTAGTGTGTTTGAAATTTTGCTTTCTGCTTGAAAAATCAGCAACTGAAGCTTACCAAATGCTTCAACAGGCATTCAAGAAGGGTGCTATGAGCCGTACACAAGTTTTTAAAGTGGTGAGATGAGTGTTGATGATCTTGCTCGTTTTGGGCGTCCTTCATCATCTCGAACCGACGAAAAGATTGAAAAAATCCGCCAAAAAATCAACGAGGATCGTCCTTTTACGAGCGACGAAATTTCAGAAGAGACAGACCTAGCTATTTTGGCTCTCAGGGATGGACTTTCATTCCCCACTCTCGGTATTCGCCACACTTAGCCCCGTGTGACTTTTTTCTATTCCCAAGAATGAAAAAAATCTAAAAGGGAAGCGTTTCGATGATGTGGAGGCTGTAAAAACAGCTTCGCAGCGGGCACTGGACGATATCAAAGTTGAAGAGGTGCTTCAAACAGTGGGAAAGAAGACTGGACAAGTGCATCGAGTTTAATGAAGAGTACTTTGAAGGAGACAGAAAGAATTTTGTAAAAAATTAATAAATTATCTTTTCAGAGCAACAGTCCGGTTATTTTTGGGTCTCCCCTCGTATATCATAGCGTTTAAGGTATGGATCTCATGTAAAAATTAACAAATTAGGAGAATTTAAATAACCTGCTAATGTTATTATGTTAAGTAGTGATCACTTCATTGAGACACCGTATTAATAACGTGTTGGTCACATTTAGCTCTTATTATAGCCGTAATTCCTCTAACCATAGATTGTACAAGGTGTTGGTGTTGTACCGCTGAAATATTTGCCCATGCTGACTTATAGTAGCCTTTACGGTTCACATTGAATGACGGCTTTTGTAAGGCTTCGAATGGATTTTTCCACCTCGTTCCACAAATTCTCTATCGGGTTAAGTACAGGTGAATGATCCGGCTAATGAAGCACGTGGAAGTCGGAGTCATATTTATTTACCGAGAGCAGTCGAGCATTGTGACGTTGTCCTGTTGAGAATTGTCCTCTTAGTCGGGGAACACTGTAGCCATAACCGGTTACACCTGGTCTGCAGCAAATTTGAGGTAATCTGTGACATTAAGACATGTTTCAAATGCCAGTAGTAGAGAGGTTCAGCAAAGCAAACGTGTAGCATGGCAATGACGTAGAGCGCAGGAATGACGTAAATCTAGGTCGAGGATCCACGTCCGCTCCACGCTGCCGTGAGGTAAAAAAACGTCTGAACTACTGACGTCATTGCTTCATGTCTCCACGTTAAATCTTGGCGAATTCAACGCTTAGTCAGTTACGTTCACGTTTGCCATTCCTTATGTTTTTATTTACTAAACGAACAATTAAAATGCTATTATTTTGCACACGTGTTCTTTAGATTTACATCTATGATATGAAAATTGAATAATTGTTTTTTGTACAAACCATTCAGATTATAAGGTTAGAAATGTACGATGTCGTAATAGTAAGGAACTTTCAAAATGCACGCACGAGGAAAGAACCGGATGCAGATATTTGTATTCTGCGCATGCGAAATAAGAACATATGGTGTCATATGTATGTGACGCTATTTGGACTTTTAAGGGGAAGTATAGTCATCCTCCACAAACAGAACTTTGCACCGTAACGTTAGGCATTCTGTAAAAGTCCATGTCTGGGGTTGTTTTTCAAAAAATGGATTTGGGAATTTGCGCATTTTTGCTGGAAAACCCTCAAATAATGACCCAAATCAACAAAAAAGTCTGTTACTACCTGTTCGAAGATTGTACGGAAGGACAAATACAAAGTGAGTTCTTCGAGAGGACAATGACCCGAAACATCATAGCAGGCTGTGCATGCAGTGGAATGCACAGCAATGCATTGCACAGTTAGATTGGCCGTCTCAGTCGCCTTATAACCCAATAGAAAACGTATAGGCTTCGCAAGAATCGCACCTGGAGTTTGAACCAGCTGACTCGACAAATTCAACAAAATTCTTTACCTTTAGCATTTCCTGTCAGCTTAGTAGAAAGCATGCTTCGGAGATGTCAAGCCATTATTAACGACAACGGCGATTGGACCACTTATTAACATGAAAAAGCCACTGTACATATAGAGTTCTATTTGGAGTTTGTCTTATCATTTTCCAGAAATGAACATTTTTAAGTTGTAGCGCACACTCTTTTCTTAGACAGACGATACGTTAATATGACATTTTTTGCTCTACCTGATCTCCGCAACAAAACAAAGCAAACTCATTGTAAATCACCTTACGTATATAAAATAACTACTATTAAAAAATTGTGGTTGCTTTGTAACGAATATTTCTAACTTCGTGAAAAAGGCTGTTACTCTGAAAAGGCTGTTTGAAACCCTAAGCTCTTGCAATAAGCTTACACTATCCAAACAGTGTTATCCCGCAAGGCACATCAACATTAGCGCAAGATAACCAGCCGCAAGAATGTTTGGTTTCCTTGTTTCTCAAGGACTGTAGCCTAACTCTGCATATTTCCCTTGATATTTCTAGAACTGTTTCACCATTCGACCTTCATTGGTATCTGATTGGGGGAAAACCACTCGAACGAAACCATTAACCTCTCCTTGGAGGAAGAATTAAATTTAGCGGTTGGGCGTCATCGTCCGCAAGGGCCCCGTGATTACATGCCGATAGCACCGCACGAGACTCCCTCGACGACGAACCAATGATTTCGGCGAAGACAACGGGGGTGGGCAAGTCTCACCCTCGATCGATCAAATAAAGCGAGCCGGTCAAACGGGGCGATTGCCACCCGGAGCCGAGACAAGCGCCCCCCGCCGCAGTTTCACCGGGTCCATCTGTCGCCTGACGGCCCCACCTGTTTTATCGTCAAGACCCCTTGGCTCGCTTCCCTTTCACGCTGCATTTATGGATGTTACGTCTAAGGGCCAAGATCAAAGAAAAGAGCGATAAAAAAGGAGGAGGAAAGAACCTGCACGGCCAAGGGAAAAAGAAAAACTCCACTGAAATGTTAAAATCATTCTTCCTCGCCGACTGAATTCTATCAAGTGCAGCAGACTTTTCTTTGAATTCAAAATAATTCTATACAACATATTTATTTAAGCGTTTGTACACGATATACCAACTATGTTTACTTTTGCCGTTTAATTTTTTTAATAATTCATTATCTGTTTAATCATATTTTAAGCAGTAGCGCATAAACCTTACTTTGTTATTTGAAGCAAGGCTTAAATGTACAAAACTGTTTATAAAACAAAACAAAATAAAACAGTTTGAAGTTTTAAACAAATTCGGTCATCATATATTATCGTAAACAGAAAAATCTAAAATTGACGATCAAAATATATAAAAATAAGGAATAAGCGTTGAAGGCGATAAGGCGTTACGCGGAAGAGCTAAGTAAAAATGAATCTACCATCTGCCTTTTGAAGAGAGTTTTAGTTTATTAATTTATTAAGTGCCACTAAATTGTTATACAAGCTCTAGTAACATTTTCTATCTGATATCTGATTAATGGTTTGCCAGCAAAGTGGGTGGAGTGCTACTGAATGGAGCCATGGGTCGTTTATCAAATCGTGATAAAGTCAAGGATGTTTCCGTATATGTGAGCGTTGTTTTATGTAGGCTTTCAGGTTTTAAGCAGAACTAAAATTTACAAATTTAAATCGATTTCTTGCACAACTAACATTTCGTGCTAATTATCCCATTGAAAATGAAGTTATTATATGTTAAGATTTATTTAAAGGAAGACATGAATTCAAAATCATTTAATAACACTGGGCAACAATGAAATTGCTTCTTAGATGAAAGTACCCAATCTTAATGAATTTAACGTGCTGAACACGAATATCACATTGAAAAAAGTTGATTGGCTCTGGTTGCAAAGATATTGACGTATTGTTATTTGTATAGTAGCATCTTTTAAGTCTGGAGAAATGAATGTACAACGCCCACCACTGGCAGAACTACACAAAATCATCATTCCTCCTTTACACATCAACCTCGTTCTTGTAAAATATTTGGTAAAAGCCATGGTAATTCAAGCACCTACATGAAAAATTCCCTCGACTCAGACATGCCACATGTCGAACCGACTCAGTTTAATCCAAAATTAAAGAGGGCGTTTTTATGGGGCCACAAAATCATCAGACATTCTCCCCACGATGTTTACAAACGAGAAGCTAAAAAAAAAAACGAAAGTCCGAAGATAATTAAGGTATTCTTAACATGTATTATAATATTTACATATATAAATTTTTCTAAAAAATTCGTACACATTACTAAGAAACCGTAGCCAATTCAGCTTTTTCTTAGTTATATTCGTGTTCAGCACATTGAATTCGTTAAGAAATGAGTATTTTTATCTCGGAAGCAGGAAATTTTTAAAATTTTGTTGCCCTGTGTAATCATTAGATAAATTAGGCTACTTGACAATTTCACCCACAGACAAATGGATAATTTTGCGTTTCGCTCAAATTTTTTTAACGTTACAGGTACAGCAAGATCTCTTATATCTTAACAAAATGAATGCAACGTAGTTGAAAGTAACAAATATGAAATACAGTTAGAAAACATTATGGTTTGGTTGGTTGGTTTATTAGAATTTTTGGCGTCGACTACTAAGGTCATTTTGCGCCTTTTACACAAGTTATGTCTAACATGGGAACACGAATTTAAACGGCTCTCACAAAAATATTTTAATAGATATCAGCACACCAGAAAAAACGTATCTGCATTCGAGCTTTTTCTTTCGATTGGTGCGTTTTTCATGCCCGTACGATTAAAACTTGATATTTTAGCAGGTGTCTGCAATTTTTTTTATATATATTTTTAGTTTCGGCTTTTAATCCTGCCTTTATCCAGTCGTTATAACTTTCAACTATGTCGCTTTGTAAAGCGTATTCATTACGTTAAAATTTTTCAGGTTTAACAATTGATTTAGATTAAAAAACAGCCTCTTAAACAAATTGCAAATATTCCTACGAATATATTAAAATGAAAATATGAATATTCAGTGATGCTTTAGATCTGACGTTAAGTATAGAAACAATTCGGATCGTTTGCGAGAAGTTCTTATAATTTAAAGGTGTTTGCCTAAAATGGAATTGTAAACAAAACAAAAATCTCAAAATGTTTCCTAAATGCAGCTCATAAAATATTTCCAGTTTTCAAGAAATAGAAACATGGTTATTCATTATAAAAGACATTAATTAAAAATTTAAAGTTTCACTTTGTTTGGCTAAACGGAGCGCTACTTGTATTTTTATTTATTATACGTGAAAGAATGTTATCTCTTCATGCAAGTAAGTTGATTTTGTGGCATTATAAATGGTAAAATTGTTTTTTTTTTCATTAGTAAGTAAAACTTCAGTTCCTTTTCAAACACTGTTGTCTCCTTGTTATCTGGTAGCTTGCAATGAGCAACAAACGAGTTCTCAGAAAACATATGAAAATTATTCACTTATAAAGAATGCCTTACTGATGAGAAAGAAGGTTTTATAAATTACTTATTCATTTCCTAAATAAGATACTGTAATTCTTTTACACATTAAAATTTCAAGCCAATAAGTTTATGCGGCTTCACTTGGTAGAAAAAGTCAAGCCAACAGCTTTTCGGAATGATTCAATTTCATAGATCCATTTAAGATAATTTGATTAATAATATCATTATTATTAGAATTTAATTGCCTATAATATGTATGTACAATTAATTAGCAATTAGACAGAGCATCGCTTATGTTGACGTTTAACATCGGTTATTATTACATATGCCATTTAATCATCATTATAAATACGCGTATACCAAATATTGCACTTAACTCAGTGTAATTGAAATCCGTAAACACTAAGCGAATTTGTAAAGACAAATGAAACTTGTTAAAAATTTTCATAAAGGATTGTATCAACAGAGAAATAATATTCGCTATATAAAATGCACAGGTGTGCATATTTTAAATTTAAAGTTTGGAATATTCTTTTAATTTTAATAGGTTATTTATTATGACTTCTGTGTGGAGATTTTGAAAAGGAATTCAGTTTTCACCGATCACGTAAGAATTTATCACAAAATGCAAATAAATGAAAGAAGACTTTAAAAAAATAATTAACAATAAATAAATCGAAGAACCATTTATTATTAATTGAGCAACCGCAGAGTGTATTTTTGCGTCCCGGAACGAAGTGATTGGGCTCTAAGAATTCCTAAGGTTAGTTGGCGACGACCACAATATTATAATGCTGTCAATTATAATAAAACTGAAATTTAAACGGTTTTAAAATTTGAAATCAGCATGTTCAAATTAGTAAAAATCACTAAAAAAATGTTTTCAGAATAAAATCATCGCAGAACTGTTATCTGTCTAAATTACTAGTAGGTGAAAAACAATAACCTTGAAAAATTCACTCCGTCAATTTGAATCATTAGGAGAAGCAAAATTCATATTGTCTAAATATAATTACATTTCACTTTTGCCATTCCGAGGACTAGAAGCCCAGAATCACATAGAAAAAGAAAGTATTTTTGGCACCCCATCTTAATGAACACATCTTACTATTACCATAAATGGTCCATTACTTACCAAATCCTAAACGGAATAGCACGCTACAACGAAGAATAATGACGCTTTATTAAACAAGCGTGCAGTACTGTACAACTTACATATTTATGATCAAAAATTCGAACACTAGAAGTTGATCACCATGGCCCTCGTCCTCATTGTCTTTTACAAATGCCCAAAAATTAGAAAGTTCGATTCTGCAATCGCCGAACGGGACTCCTATATTCTTTAATATGATTTTAAGACTGAGTATTTTGATAGATATCAGCAAGATGAATAAAACCAAAAGAAAGATGAAATTTCCTCTTTCCAACGAGGTAATATTATACAAATATTGTATTATACTAATTATTGTATCCCTATGATTATAATTCGAATTTAAACTGGTATCAAAATACTTTATACCTGCTAGTTATTTTAATTTCTCTTCAGGCATACAAAGCGCCTAAATTAAATATTAAATACACAGAAGAGAGAAAATTTGTCATTTTATAAGTAACTATAGTAATTTGACAGATTTCAAATTCAGTTTCATGCTTGAATATTTTCGTAGAAATGTCGTTATTAGGCAGACGTTATAAATAAATTAATGACAACCTATAAATTATAAAAGAAGAAATGAATATTCCCTGCTTTCAGGAATCCGTCAGTTGAATGGTTCTGTTGAGGACAGCGTTGGAGCGCTTTACTGGTCGAGCACTGGTGGCCCATCACGAAGCCACACATCCTGAGGGGCTTCTTTCATCTCACTGTCATAAGGAGACATATCCAGTGAATAAGGAGGATGTTCCAAGGCCTCCCGCTGTCATCTGCTCAAAACTGTCCTCTGTTTCCGTCACATGACAAGGTATGTTATTAGATAACATAGGGTTAAATATCCCGTATAGGCATCAATAGTATTCTGCGTTGAAATATTTCTCTTGGAGCACAGCATCACTCAGAAGCACATTTTGAGCGAAACACACATTGATGTGGACACCTTGCTTTATTGCGATAATGTTAGATGTAGTAATGCATTAATGCCGCAGACTTTGCAAAGGCCATTAGCGAGTCCCTTGCGTTTTTCACGCAAGCAACTTCGATCTTGTTCGCATTGGTGTAAACTATGCACTCACTTTCACGGCGATGCTAGATATGCACGCTTGCTCCGCTTAAGCGAATTGCATACGTACATCCATAGTGATGCTAACTGACCCTCCATTGTTCTTCTTGCCATTATTTTATTTACAACCATCGTGCATGCACCGCATCGACATTATTAAGCAAAAGAATAGTACTCCTATATACATAGTTAAGTTTGATGGATTTAAATTAGATTTTAAGAAGCATAGGGAGCGTATTAATTTAGAACAAGCAATAATTTTAAATGAATTTCGAATTATTCATGAGTGAACGTAAGAAGTTATCTAACGCGAATATAATGATAATAACAAAAATGTTAAGTATCTGACAATTAGTTGAATAAGGAAAGTGATTCCTTAGTAAAGAAATTTTGTAAACAATGAATACTTTTCACCCATAGATACAGATTACAGCAAGTAGCTCTTTTTTATTGTTAATGCAAGTTAAATACTTGTATATAATTGTAAGCCAATGTATTTTATTTAACTGAAACTTATTCAAGTACTAGATCGGATATTTAGTATTCAATCAGTCAATGGGAAAATATTTGAATTTATAATAATTATTCAGGTTCTCATAATGTACAAGCCCTTTTATTTGGAATGCGTTTATGTTTTGAATTCATCAATGTCAAACGAACAGATTTTCATACACAAACACAAAAAAATAAAAGGACAGATTGAATAACTACACAGCACTAAAACATACCCTGTAATGATGAGCCAAAAGTCTACAAATGAGCTCTACACAAGTCAGAGACAGAAGCTCATTTGTTCCTATGTCATCGTCTTTGAGCAAAGGCCATCTGTGCAGTTGAAGAGCTGCAGTTGCGTGTTTTGAACACTTGCGAGACAATTAGGAAATCGTTCAACGAGACAGAAAGTCGATGAGATAACGTCTCCTAGGATACATCAAAAAGGAAGAGCATTTCGAACATTCATATTACAACATTATATTTCCCAAAGAAGCCGTTTCTTTGTTATTCAATATGATTAATTCCTCAACTATAAATAAGATTATTCCTCAATTATGATTTAGAGTTTTCTTAATTTTTTATCGTAGAATTTCTAATTCCATTCTTTCACAAACCTCTTTAGTGCAGCTATAAATTATAAAATCAATAATTTATTAAAAAAACTTCCATAACTTTTTCAGCTTCCTGAAGGTCTTATTCTTTTAAAGGCGAACTCTATCATTTAAGTTCACACTATAAAATCTGATACAAAGCGCAGAAATTAACTATTCAGAGCTATTTTTTTGATTTCGTATATTTTAATAGGCATTACTTGTGATCAGCTATATTATCATTAAAAAGTGAAGATAAATATGAAGATTATAGCAGTAATCGCTAACATAAAATCGACTGTTGTTTCAAAATGACGACATTTTTTTACTTAGAAATTGCCGCATTGGAGTTTCTTGTATTACAAAACTCATGAGCTTCTTAAACATTTCACATTTCTTCTATTTTTTTTAGTCGGCTTACGTATGAAGAAAATGAGTATATGTCTTGTGTGTCCACTCCTAAGAATTGATCATACCGCTCTAAAAAGCAGTTGCTTTGTAGTAAGAACTAGAGCTGTTTATCTTTTACTTGAAAAAAAATTTTTTCATAGTACGTAAGTATCGTTACTCTTTGATCTGACCTAAGTAACCAAAAAAAATTCATCTGCATTTTAAATTCCCTCATAAATTTAATATCTTTCGTTGAGGAGGTCTTGTCGACGCTTTGCCTTTTCTTTGCATCTTGCATAACACCGAACAACAACAGCTTGACACAACAGCTGCAAGATTAATGAAGAGATATTGACGGCTTTTTTCCCTCCTTCCCTCAGAAGTATTTTTCCGTGAATAATGTTTTATTAAGCAGCACTGCGCTATGAAATTTCCGCCCCTTCTTTATTACTTGCTCCGATAGGAACAATGTTTTCATTGGCTTTCGGTCCCTAAAAGACACAGGATTTGTTTTCGTAGACCTGTCACTGTAAATCAATGTGACATTTACAACTGCAACACTCTTTCGCCAATGGAGACTCCGTGTATAGGTTGCAATGTCCCAACGCCCAACCACCCTTCATCACCTCCTGCGTTTCTAAGAAAAACCGTCTAACGAATGAGCATGCATTTCAATTTGGGAAAATATTTGAATATAAAGTTTCGAAATCAAGTTTTAAGAAATCCTCTTTATTCTTTTGTATTTGAGAACGCATGAAGCGCGTTGGTGCACATTATTATCGGTAAACAAGGTAATGAAGTTGTTCCCAATGTTCCACTTAATTAATTTAATATTTCCATTCATTTTAATGAGTAATCTCTTTTTAATGATCTAATATGTTAATGAAATGCATAACAAAAGACTGTTTTAATGCAATATGAAAAATTTAATGCAATCCTGTCATGCAAATTTTAAGCTTGAAGAATTTACAACGTTGCAAAGTTTGTTATTTATGTAAAAATTCTCTTCGGAATTTAAAGTAAATTATTGAGTAGAATAATACTTGTTAATCTTCAAAACTTTTTTGCCTCCGATATGAAAATAACCATTTCTTAATGAGTTGAATGTGCTGAACACGAATATGACTGTGAAAATGCATAATTGGCTCTAGTTTTTTTGTAATCTGCAAAAACAATTGTGTACATAATAAAATGACTACCAATAGCTCTGGTCAACAACATTTTTGATACCGGGAAAGATAGGTGTTCTAGACTAATTTGAGCGTGATGATTCCAAATCTGAATTCCAAATTTCCCTCTCACGTCAAGATCTCGAGTTATAAAAATAGTTTAAATTTTAATGGTACCATTGTTTAAATTTGACATCAGGAGACTGTTTTACACCACTGAAACTTAACATCCTGACGTGATAGAAAAATTTGGAGTTCAGATATGGAATCAGCACGCTCAAATTAATCCAGAAAACCTACGTTTGTCAAAGTTGCAGTTCTATCGGATAAATATACACGTTGAAACGTAGAAAATGAACTATATTAAATATCTCAAAAACTAAAGCCAATTTGAAAAAACTGATCTCATATTAGGAATCAGTGCCACAAATTTACCATAAAAGGACTTTTAAATGATTGGAGGCAAAATGTGTGTTGACCAGTGTAATTATAGCAAATAAAACTTCAAATTAAAATATTTAAAATAGTTGACAGCCGTATCTTCCTTGATTTTTAGATATACAAATAATTCAGCGAGTTTGAATTTGATTTTCAATTCTCAAAAGATTGCAAATCACATTATTTCTTATTTCTTTGGGTAATTCTCAAGTCACTATCGATATTTCATAAAGGATTTAAGTCTTCATATGTCGAGAATTAAGTTTCCATTTTTAGCTTGTTAAAGAATTGCATTTGAAATCAGCCCAGACATGTGGAATGAAGTTGAGTGAATTTTCAACCAATCAGAATTTTAGAATGTCTACTCTGTAGGGTCACCATGTGTGTTGGGAAATTTTATCACATTTAGTTAGCCATAACCACATGTCAGCTTTTCCCCTCTTTTTCCCATATATTTTTCCTGGTTACAGTGGTTAATCATGGAACAGGCTCAAGAAACGCGCTCCCCTCTCCTATTATAAAGGTACTTAATTTTGTATTTACAATTTTGAGAGTCTGAAAACTACGAGACTGTGCTAGAGGTTCTTCCAAGTTCTTAATGAGCTTCTGGCAGGCCCTTTCAAGTGAGATTTACCAACACACTCCTATGCAGGATGTTGTAGATTTATTGTGCTTTTCTCTTAGAGAAGGCAAGGAGTCGGTTAAAACAGCGCAATACGTAGTGTGAAGATAGCTAGTTTGGTGATAAAATTTGTATTTTTAAAAATAATCGTGACGCTTTTACTTCTCCTACTATTCACAGAATGCAGAAAACGGCGGTTAAAAACGTTATGGATGAATCTAGCGATACTGCACCATCTATCGTCAAACTCGGGAAGTATTGGTATGCCATAAAAGGTTGTTCTAGAAGAAAGAAAATTTATCACCAACTTAAGTAGATCACAATTATTTCTGGTACAAAACACCCGAAGAGAAAGGGTCTTGATTTTCTTGGCGCCATCTACGTTTAAAGATGTTGGAACAACATATGACAGTAAGATCATCTTCCAACTAACATAACAGAACTAAGGTAATATCTGGCGAACTCCCGATTTTCCTGGACTTACATCTACATCAACATCTTTACTGATTTTATGCCAACCGCATAAATGCTGTAATTCGGGTCGCCATCTACGTAATCAAATGTATATCAGGAGTAATCAAATGTTGTTAAGACCTTTTTTATCGACTTTCGACTGTAGGTATGAGATTGAAATACGCCAAAATTTAATTTTATGACATGTTTAATATGTTATGCTATCTGAGTTTGTTATCAGATGCCACAGGTCTTGTTCTTTGTAGTAGTATACTTTCTAGTTGTATAATATAAATGGTTTAAATTTATTAATTGTTATTTTTCTACGTTGTGTTACTGTTGGGTTTGTTTAATTAATTTTCTTTATCAGAGATGGTTAATTTATAGTGTCTTAAATTTCTTTTTTTATATTGTTTTTTTGTGTTATATTTTGTTTTTTTACAGATCTCTTTGCCAATATTTGTATCATTGTGGCGAGTGTGATAACAATGAACGGAAGCTGCCTGAGTTGAGTACAATTTTTTGAGATGTGGCTTTTGAAAGTTGCCATGGTTATTTTATATTTAGCGTATAGCGCTACACACCAACTAATGCACAGTGTGTAGGTAGTCAGGAGATCACGTTAAAGTGATTGTTTGACTACCGATTTTTTTCTAGTTCTTTAACTAGAGTTATGAAATGATGATGAAACGTTGATAATAATGAGTAGGGACAAACAAACACAAACATCCATGCCTTCGGCAGGATTCGAAGCTGCGACTCGCTGGTTTCGAGAGCGGAAAGACCTGCGCCTTAACCCTCTCGGCCACCGAGCCGGCAGTTGCCATGGTGAAAAAAAGAAACAACAACAGGGTGATTCTCTTTGTAGGAGAATTGGTTTGTCTTGAAGAGCATTTTTCTCCTGATCCAAATGTTCTGAGAGGAACCTGTCTGCAATTCTCGGACTGTGAAATTAGACAGAGACCCATCCTCTCTAGAAGCAAGGAGTTTTATTTGGCTGTATTAACCGAATTGAAACAAAAGGCTGTCATCTAACTAAGTGTGAAGGAAAGTGTGGGACCTGAATTTACTGTATGACTAATTGGTCTATTCGGAATATCGTTCCTGTAGACACGATATTTGTATGCAGCCCTTAAATCCAGTGCCTTCAGCGAGTCAATCATCCTTGCATTAAAATTTTGGTGTTGCGTTGAACAACATTTGTCTCTCGCGGCTGCTTTATAGCATAAAAATTGCACTAGACATATATGCTAATTTCTAACCCCAGACTTTAGTGTGAGCCATTAACGAACTTTATAAGTTTGAATTGAGCAGCGGTTTAATGAAGAGAATCAGCTGTTTTTAAGCTGTATTGAATCACTACTATTGTTGGCAGCTAATTGTGCATTGTTCAGATAAACAATGAATTATGCATATTATGAATGAATTATACTATGCAAGTAAACTGGGAAGCATCCGTTGAGATTATTGAGCAATTGAACTTGAGTTAACATTTAAAGTATTCTATTAAATTTGACTTTCTATTAGAGCTAATTAATGCGTCTGTGTAAGAATACGACATTTTGGAAGATGAACTCACACTAAGAAACTTAATTAAGTTGATGAACAATCAAATAGTTAGCTTGTGTAACCCAATAATAAGCTTTTTATTGACTTTCACTATCATCAATTATAAGGAATAAATTTAAAAAATTACAAGAAACAAGACACAAACCTTTTGCCCACATGTAATTTTATTAATAGCTTGGATGCACATTTCGACCAAGCAGTTATTTCTTGCTGTGTTCACTCTAAAAATACTTTTAGCAAATTGATTGTATGCCTTAATTTATGTTTTAGATCAGAATACCACCCAGAATGCAATTTCAAGTCAAGGACATGATAATTTACGCTTACCACTGTATAAAAGGCATAGAGAGTTTTTTTTTGTTTCTTTTTTTTTCAAAGTACTACGGAAAATAATTTTGATGGCGAAGGAAACGTTTTTTTATTAAAATTTATCAGTGCCTCAATACTGGCTTGTTTCATAATTATTGGTGATACGGTTAAAGCAGAAAATCGAAGAAATACCGGTATCTACGATAGATGAACTCAATCCTGATATCTACAAAAAAACCTAGATACCTATAATCCAGAAAATCGAAGAAATACCGGTATCTACGATAGATGAACTCAATCCTGTTACGGTAAAAACCTAGATACCTATAATCCACAGAACTCATCAAACAGCAGCGGATACGACGTTAGAAAACATTCATTGCCCTTCAAAAACACGAGATTAGCGTTCCCTTTCTGGGTCGGATCTTTGAATTTTAATAATTTTGAATGCCAAAACAGTAAATAATACAGAATCATTTTGAGATATACGTTTCCACAACGGAACTCTTTCTTAGTCTAGACTGCAACAAAATATACTGCATAAAAAGATGCAGATAGTTTACGGGAAACCTCGATGAATATTTAATCGGTATGGAGAAATTAGAAATCTAGACATGATATCTCGTACATCCTTTTGTTTTTACCCTGAATTGATTAACAATTCTATCGAAGACTAGTGCTAAATATTTTTACTGCACTTTATCACTAACCTAACACGCCAAATCGACTTATGTTTCTTGTTTTATCGTTGCATCTTCCATTGAAATGCTTATACTACTCTTAATATCTAAAATTTTTGAATTTTCCAGAAATAAATACCACACTTTGCAAAAACCCTCCACCCTACTCGGAAGTGATTATACCTTCTTCTTTAATACTTCTTGCTCCTTGATTAAGAATTGAACTTATTAAATTAAGACTTTTACCTGTGACTCTTACATGAGATATTCTATAATAATAATTTTTTTTAATAATAATAATAACATCGCAAAACGGATAGAATGTTCGTAATCAAGGTTGAAATTCTGCATTAGAATAATATATCATCATATAGCCTATGGAGAACATAGGAACAAACAGACATGAGTTAAGAAACTGAGTTCGTTTAAATTAAAAGTGCAGACAATTTCTACTTATTTTAATTTAATATTAATATTCTTTTGTTTTGATTTTTATTTGAAGTGATGTTGCTTTAAGCAATTAAAATTAATAATTTTTCAAATGTACAAAAAAATTTATAAATTATAATAAATGCGGTGTGCTTTGCAGTGTAGATGTTTTTTGAGATTTCAGGGGGAGCTTTAGTCATAGTAAAATCCTCAGTTCCAAAAAATGAATTAGGATAAACTAAAACAGCGTGTATATTTAAGGGTATACATCTGGTAACATTTATATAATGTTTCTTCATGTATATATTTATAGATAGAAAGAAAAGGAAATACAGTTTAGAATTACTCGAATTAAAAATCGATACCATGTTTCGCAAAATAAAAATTATTTACAAAATTTATAAATTAAAAATAAATGTGTGTTAAATTTGTTTAGGCTTTTTAAAGCTGATCCATTAAGAAAAAAATATTTTAGATTATCTTATTTTTAATAGTTTTATCTTGATGAAACAGTTTCCGATATACGCATATGTCTTAAGAGATGCTGCAAAAAGTTTTCGATAAAACTGAAGTCCAAGTGAAATTCTTGAGTAAAAATAAAATTTTAGTGTAAATGCCTCCATGGTTTTGACATTAAAGCAGCAGCCAGCAATCGTGTGCTATTAGAATGCGGAGCAGCGTTTTCCTTTACAGAGATTCGAGCCAAATCCACCGTTTCTCAATCGCACGTCCTTGTCATTTTACGATTGTCTCTTCTTCTTTCACATAATAAAAGAATATATTTTTTCTCCTTTCTCTCTTCCCTCACTCTTCCATTGCCAGAAAAGAGGGAAGGGAAATCTCCAATAGACGAGAGAATTAGCGCCCCCTTCTTTTTCTCCACTACACCCCACTCTCCCTTCTCTTCTCCCGCCCAATGCCAGCCGAAGAATCCGGGAGACATCGTTTTCCCATTTGCATTACTTCGAGTCGAACAAGTGGCGACCGGCTGATCGAAAGACCAACGACGTGCGACGATTAGAAAAGCAGACCTGTGCTTTTGAAACAGTTTTACCAGAGAATAAAATGAATAGGGCTTTAGGGAAAACGAAGAAGAATTCACACGCCTGTTTAATACAAATGGTCGATTGGAAATGTGAAAGGTTGATGATTAAAATATATAGATTCTGTTCATAAAGAACCAACCTTAGGAACATGGAATTAAGAACTTTTTGCACGTTTGTTCTCTTTAGAAAACTATCTTTAGAAAACAAATAAGTTCTTTCCACGATTTACTACACTGAGTCGCATTTTGGCTTGCAGCGAAATTCCTTCTCGCTCGTTTCTGTTCGACTCTCACTTACTTAAAGTTGCGAACAAACACTTTCCTTCTTTCATCAAATTAAGTGGACGCTTCGGTGCAGGTCTCTTTAAAAGAGTATAGAGCCTATTGATAAATTTCTGATTAAAAGTCTTTTGTTGATCAGCAAAATTGAATATGCCTTTTTTACTAGCTTTAAAGACGTTGTTATATGAATATAATGCCAATGGAATAACTTTGTGTTTTTATTTAATTAACTGTTTTTGAATAAGTGAATATTTTTGTTGTTTATCAGCTGCATGTACATAATTAGGCGGACACGAAGAGTAAATTTGTTTAGTTAAATTTTAAAAAGAATTATAAGAGTACCCGACAAGAAGGTTTTATAAATGAACACAAAATAGAATGATTCTAGTATCGCCAAATCTATTTGAATGCTTACAACGAAGATATTGGAATTATCTAGAGTGATTCAAATGAAAACTTATTGAAAATCTTATCATGTAATTTATTGATCATAAAAAGATACAAATACATCGTTTTTCTATGTATCTCCATGCCGTGGGATACGCTTTGGAAATGCTTGGACACCCCTAGGAAAAATTTTTTTTGGCCTCGTGTGTAGCTTCGGTGCAGGCCAAAAAATCGTGCACCGCCTACTGCAACTTCATTAAACTGCAGAACATCGTGGGCAATATTTGTGTGCTAAACCGATAATCATATCTAAGCAGACGGATATTTCATTCACTGTTATAGTCCAACAGGCAATCATAAGAATCGTTCTTCTTGCAATGGATCACATGGTCATGACGTTGGCTAACTTCATCAGCCAATCAGCAGCTGTCTTACAGATCTTTTATTTACAGCTCATGTTTTTTGCTTAAATTGCGTTTGCTCAATACGTGCTCAGGCAAAATATCAAACAACTAAGTATTACGATTCTTCTAAGGAAAATTAATTTCGCATTAATTGCAAAACAGGCTCTTTTAAAGGCCAACTATTTAACTAATTCATTTAGTAGCAACCTCATATGAGGCTAAATTTTACTCCAGCTGGTTTCCATAGTAACGCAGTGATTGACAGTTCTGACGATTCGCTTGTTGGAACATATCTGCCGATTTTTCTTCCTCATAGTTTCCACTGCTGCAATGAAATCTGGCATCACTATTTGCTGTACCGACCTGGTTGATGAGCTTCTTTTACAAAGATAACGCCATTTCGAGATATCCTACTCCACTCGTATATTTGCTGTCGAATGAATTTCATTTGCCGATGAATTTCAATGGGTTTCACCAAAAATGAATGACAGCACGCTTTTCCTCCTGTGTAAGTTGCAAGTGGGACAACCGGTGTTTTGTTGTAAAGTGTTATTACTTTGGACCAACATCTGTGGTCGATCTTCGAACACCCTTGGCAATTATAGGCCGAGTAGTGGTTTTTATTGTACTTTTAGGGCTTTCATATGAATCATCCTCGTAAAATATTGATAATCATGAAGTGGGTTGTAATACAGGGTCTTGAAAAATGAAATTCTTTAAGACATATCTTTAACTACAGAGCACTAAGGGTTTCAGGACTCGGATTAAGAATGTCAGTATGTTGCAGTACCTGGAACCGTTAAGAATTAAAGTAATGAAATGAAACTTGAAAATTAAAGAAAGAAAAGCTTTTTTTTTAAAAAAAAAAAATTACTGGCACAGAGTACCGCAAAATTAGCAATACTCCTTGAAGATGTTTGGTAAATCATTCGTTTGGCTTCAGATAAATAGAAAGTAGGCCCATTAGGTAAAAATTTCTGGGATTTAGACCGTGTGCAATCAGAATTTACCTATGAAATAGCATCCACGTTCGCGTGCCCAATTAATCTAAATACTTGGAGCAGTGCCAGTTTTGAATCGGGTAAATTCAAACAAAATTTAAGCTGTTTGAAACGAAAAGTTGGGATTTCATATATACTATCACAATTTGACACGGGAGAGTAATCACGGAATTAACGCTCTCTCATTGGTCCTTCAATCCACGCAAATCATTTCTTCCAAATGCAGTTTATGGAATGTAATTTAACGACTTGCAATTTGCGTATATTTTAAATTGTGAACTTTAGGAAAAAATCAATTTTGGTGAGAACTTTATCTCCAACTAGGCATTTGTTTTTTAAAAAATATTGATGTCATTCGTCTCATTGAAGCAGTCATAATTTTCTTTATGAATACGTGATTAACAATTTTTTTTTCCAAAATTCATAATTCTAACAAAAATGCTTAAATACGTTAACTTTAATACATAATAGAAAAACAATACTTAAAAGGTAATGTCACTCGAAACGTGCAGGAAACAAGAAAATGAGTGAAAAGATATCGTGTATAGGAATGTTAAGTTTGGTATGTGAAGTTTCGCTGACCATATACTGAAAAAAGGACATTCGTTTAGTTCTAATTTATTTGAATTATTATCTTTCTTGGAGTCCCAGGAAATTTTAAAGGGTGGCCTTCCAGTCAGCTGCTGAATAGCGATCTAAGCCATATGCCAGTAGCTGATTGAATACCCCTTCTATATGGAGCTTATTTTTCTTCGTTTTATTAATAATATTTAATTTAGATTTCTTTTAAGTAAAGACACTAATTTATGTTAATGTTACATTCTTTATTCTAGACAACATCAGAGGAGAAAACAAGAAAGTTTGAGTATAATTTAGTACCGCTAATATAAACTTCTTGAATTTGTTTAAAATTCCTTGACTGATTCCAAATTACAGAATTCCAAGAGAAAAAAATCAAGACAAGAAGGCTTGAATAGTCACGCTCTTGTCTTAAAATTGGTTTATTTGATGTGCATTTTTTGCATTCCTTTTTATTTTTAAACGAAGAATGCTGAGGAAGAACTAAACGCATTCAGAATCAAGTCTGTTGCACTTGACTGATTAAAACTCCATTTTCTTTGAAGGCAGCGCTGCCGTTGCTGCTGTTCCCTCTCTTTTCACCCAATTCAGCCTGCTTCTACCTCCTGCTTCTTCTTCTTCTTCTTTTTCTCCTCTTCCTTCTTCTGTGCGTCGTCTTTTCTTCGCATCCCATCCATCGACTCCGTTATAATCCCCGCCCTTCCTCCACCCCCTCTTCATAAATAACGGAGTCAACGAGGGAACATTTCGCTGAGCTGGAATGAACATTGTCGGATATTATTTCCAAGCAACTCTTTCTTCTTGGCCATCGTTTGGAATCAAGTAGAGACGACGAAGACGAGCAGAAAGACGACTACGACGACTTGTGGAGAGGGAAGGGAGTGAGGCATAGGGAAGGGAAGACCGGCCGGCAGTGAGAGTGAGTCTGCTACTGCTGAAGGCGATGAGCAGCAGCTGCCGAGTCTTCTGCAGACACACATTCCTTAACCGAGCAACGAGAAGGGAATCAGACGCATAAACAATGTTGCACATGCTTCCAACCCTGTCTCCGAACAGCCAGCCCGACTAATGAATAGGGACGGGGAGGGGGGAAGGGTGAGAGGAACACGGGGTAGTTGGAGAGAGGGTGTTGGCATCGGAGGAGGATGGTGGTGGGAAGAAAAGGGTTTTATTGCACCGACACAGTAAAGAAGCATTCGTAGAAGAAAGAAGAAAACGAATTTGCTTTCTTTGAAAATCATTTTTCCTTCCCGTCTCTCTGAGGATAAAATTAAATATTCAATAGGAAAAATTAGCATAAGAATAACATTGAACATTTCGTGAATATAAAGGAAACGCTCATTTGTTCCTGAATCTGTTTTCTTTTATTGGACTTTCTTGCTGCCTTTATTGTTATTTTTTTTTATCATAGTTGCTCTCAAATTTATTGAATGAATTTGTTGATTTAAACGTTTGCATGCCTCTATTAAGTTTTTCACTTGTATACGGCATATCTAAAATAGTAATTACAAACACCAAAAAAAAAAAAAAATGAAATATAAAAATTTTTTGATTTCAAGGGAGAAATTACCATAATAATGGCATAAAATATTTTTCCATTTACAAACGAAATAAAGTGGAAAGTAGGAAAAAATTTGAGGACATTATTGCTAACTATTTATTCACTCTGTAATGAAAAAGCTAGACGTTATAAAACGAAAAATAAAATATCAGCACCCACTTTATGTGATTTCAAAGAACTTGGAGAGGTTTTGACAGAATTCATCAATTTCTCCATTTTTGCTCATAAAAGTATTGGATAAAATAGCAAATTTAAATAAAAATTACAGAGATGCTTGGTTTTCAAACATGAAAGAGTCAAGGGAAATAAAATGAAAACAGCAAATACGAATTTCGATTTGAATATGTTGATTGTTTATTCAAAATCACAATAAACACATTGCCGCTTTTACATTGTGTTAGGAAATACTATAAAATCCATTCTACAGAGTGAAGGTTCTCTTATTATTCATCATTATTTTCAGAACCAGAACATACAAATGCACGCAAAATATTCCTTAAAGAAAAACTACTCCCGAAATCTCAAAACTTAGTAAATTTTTTTTATGTCGAACAAATATGAACTTCACTGAATACATAATCTCTTTTCAATGGTTTCGTGCTGATAAATACAGGCAAAACAGAAGGTTTAAATTTGAATTGTGTGGTGGAGTACCCTTTATACAGTTTCCTTTTAATACATTGAAATCTGTTCCGTTTAATATTAGAAGCAAAATTTTAATTTGCTCCTCATTTAAATGTCAAAAAATAAATTATAGATAAATAATAAAAAATAAAATAAATAAAAAATGGATAAAATAAAATAAATAAAAAGCTGACGTTTCGGATTGAGGCTATCCTTTGTCAAAGCAAGAGGGATAGTTCTCTAAATCAAGGAGAATATTAGAGAACTACCCTGAAGTAATGAAAGAAGTGCTTATAAAGGAGTGCACATTAATATAACCACCTGCTAGTATCCGGAATATCCACCTTTCGCAGCAAACACAGCAGCTAGTCGACGTGGCAGAGAGTCAATAAGTCCCCGGAAGGTGGTTGCAGGTGCCTGGGACCATTCGACGACAGTGCATCCCGTAATTCCATCACCGTGCGTGGTGGAGGGTCCAGCTTGCGGACATGGCGATCCAGATGGTCCCACAAATGTTCAATGGGGTTGAGGCTTGGGGAGTTTGGTAGCCATGGGAGTAGCTTGAATTCATCCTCATGCTCCTCGAACCAGTCGTGGACAATTTTGGCAGTATGGCAGGGAGCATTGTCCTGTTGAAAGGTGCCATCACCCTGAGGAAACACTGTCGACATGAAGGGGTGTACCTGGTCTGCGACGATCGTCAGGTAACGAACAGCATTCAGTGTACCCTCCAGCGGTATCAGTGGACTTAGACCATACCAGGAAAACATCCCCCCGCATCAGCCTGTCGCCTGCCAACGATGTTGTCGGGATGCCTGTTCTCAGATGCCTCCCGGCGAATTCTCCATCGTCCGTCCACTCTGTTCACCAGAAATCGCGACTCGTCAGAGAAAGCAACCCTTTGCCGAGGTCCAATGGCGATAGTCCATTGCGAATTGGAGGCGTTTTCGGCGATTTACAGGCGTCAACATGGGTGCTGTTACCATACGCCTGCTCCGGAGCCCCAACCTCAAGAGGGATCGTTGCACTGTCTTGGTGCTGACACTCCTAGTGGCCCCACTGTTCATTTGCTGTGTCAGTTGCTCAACAGTGGCACGCCGATTGGTCTTGGCCAGGCGCCGTAACCGACGCTCGCCTCACAGTTACCTCTTCGGTTGCCCGAAACTGTCTGGTTCGTCCAGTCGCGGTTCCCTTCACAACGGCAGCCGTAGAGCAGTTCACAAAGGTGGCCGTATCTGAACTGGAGGTCCGACAGGTCACTTGCTCTGCCCATGACGGCAACAATTGCTGTGTTAACGGATGCTACTACAGGTCTGCTGTTGTCAGCTTTTAATGATATGCAATGATTTTTCATCTGCATACCATGGGATGTTCCAACATGTTCGAGGAGAGGTGGTCATATTAATGTGTCCCGACCCTGTATATAGAGACAACGTAGGAGGGTGGGTGGAAAATAGGTATTGAGAGAACTATCCTGCTTGCTTTAACAAAGGATAGTCTCTATCCGAAACGTCAGCTTTTACTTTATTATTTATTATTTTTGATTTTTGATTTATTTTATTTTTTATTACTTATCTATTATTTATTGTTTTCTAGGGTTCTTGTGTCTCGTCCTTCTCCTTTGCATTTGTCATTTAAATGCCAAAATTCTTGTATTCATTTTGAAAAGTTTATTATGGCACATTAAGATATTTTTATACCTTTAAAATAATTCAAATTTTATTAATTTATTTTGAATTGTAGAGTTCAATTTTTAAATGTTTGTTTTGTTATTGGTTTATATTGTATTTTTTTTTATATTATTTAGGCGTTGTATATACCCGTTGTATATAATAAATAAAAAAATAAGTAAATTTAACAGAGCTCTTTGAAATAATTCATAACAAGCATTATATCTTTTTTGCTATTACATCAAAAGCTCATAATCAAACTTCAATTCGTCAAAAAGTTAATTTGAAATTTGGGCTTGGCATCTTTTTAAAGACATTAAATGTGATATTGCAAGCGATGAGACTCTCATATATTGGGAGAAACACCATTCGAATGAAGATGCTGCAATAAACTCCTTCTCATACATCTTCGCATATCATCTGACGCTCCTTATATAGCTACCCATACGACACGCTCTGCTTAGCAATGTAGCAACTATCCACGAAAACGCATCATTAAATTTCAACCATATTGCATGCAAATGTTTATTTTCGCAAAGAGAAGGAGAACAAGTGCCATAGAACATAACATTTAAATTTATATAGCATGAGCTGATAAAACTTCTACACTATTTCATTCTTGACAATAAGTGAATTATGCTCTCGGAGACGTTGAATAAAATAATTATTTTTTTATTTAAACGGAAAATAAAGTGACCTAAATACATATAAGACAGTAACAATTACGCTGGAACTTCGCTATTTATAAAATATATGCTTTGCCAACTAAAGGCGACTCCTTTTTTTGCCAAGATTACTCCTAGACGAAAAACTGAAGTCTTAATACCATTATTCTATTTCTATTGAAGAAATAATAGTTTTACAAAGGAAATCAACAACTAGGTACAATAGTTATGCTATCAAAACTATTCGGAAGCAATATATGCATAAGTGCGAAGTTTCGATCTCCGGAAGCTAGAAAAAGGCCATGACAATAGAGAAACTAGATGACGGCAAGAAAATATTTGGAAATGATAGGACAGAGAATGGCATAACGATAGAGTCAGCAAATGGCAAGCAATTCTAATTTGATTAAAAGTTATTTGAACATTCCATACATTTCAGACGATTTACAACTTTAAGTGGTTTTGCAACCCGATTTTTAGAAGAAAAGCGAAGGCCAGCTTAACAACCAACCGTCAAACCCACGGCAGTTGCGCAGGGATTCTTACATACAATGTGAGACAAAGTTTCGGAATCACAAATCATAAGCGATAAGTGGTGAGATCCCGTAATTGTTTATCTATTTTTGAATAGTTGGCGAGGTGAGTTCACCCTATGCAGTAGGAAAGACTGCTGTTTAGGTACTTTCTGTTAATTTTGTTGAGGCTTTCCTGTAGCTAAATCTAGTTTTACCACAAAGCGCGATGATGGCGTTCAAATCTGCCATAAAATATGTGTGCGTGCATGCGTGTTTTTTTTTCAACACGAACAGTGATAAGGCGATCTTGTTATCTTCTTTCTATATATATAAAGAAGGATGTTTGTTTGTGGGTTTGTTTGTTTTTTTATACAAATCTACAGTTTTATTCCGATCTTGATAAAATTTCGCATACATGACCTTCAAAGCATGAGGAAGGTCACTGTCTACCACTGATTTCGAAAAACTAATAATTATTGATAAAAAATCGATATTCATGGTTATGGCAGGGCATATTAATGAGAAATATCTCATGACCAATAATGCAAGACAAAGTTTTTGCAACAATAAGTATCAACAATGGTATCAACACGCAATTCACAAACACTCTGCACGGACCAACAATATATATCTCATGACCAACAATGCAAATAAAAGTTTGTGCAACAATAGGTATCAACAATGGTGTCAACATACAATGCACCAACACTATGCAAGGATCAACAATATAGGTCTCATGATCAACAATGCAAGGCAAAGTTTGTGCAATATAGAATTCAATGCATAGAATTCCTGTTATTCAGGCTTTTCTTAGAAAAGAGAATTCTTAGTACTTAACAATTTCTTGAAAATCTTTAAAAATGATCAGTAACTGGAGATAATGAGTTAGCAGACTATTGAGAAAGAGTGAAAGACGATAGAGGAAGCACTCCTTTAGCTCCGTGCTGTATTGAGCAAATGGTAAGCAAGTAAATAGAAGAATCGGCGACCGCTAGACTACACAAAGTGATGAATGGCCAATTTTTGCTTCAAGACATCGAAAGAAGAAAGGAAATTACAACAACATCAAGTGTACATTTCAAGTAAGATTATGTGATTAAAAAATATTTAGACTAGAAGGCATCCTTGGAGAGGTAAATTGTGAGCCTTTAAAAATTTTTTTTTCGGTAAATCAAGTCCCGGTATGGATGGATTTTATCAGTGAAGAGGTAAATTCCTGTCTTTCGGATTTTTCTTAGAATGGATAGTCCCTTCGCTGTATATTGTAGTCATTGAGTTATTATTTAACCAATTTGGAGGTTTTATTTAGCTTTTTGAGGCTGTTTACCTACAAGGGTAATTATCCCGGGCAACGCCGGGTCCTGTGCTAGTCTATCTATATATATAACTAGCAAAGGTACCCGGCGTTGCCCGGGATAATTACACTTGGAGGTAAACAGAACAATCTCAAAAAATTAAATTAAATTTTGCAATATCTTAAAAATAAACACATGAAAATGCTTAAAATTAATACAGTAAAAATTCTTAAAGAAAATTCGAAAAAAAGGTTTTTTAAAGGCTCTCAATGGCTGGACCTCTCCAAGGATGCCACTGCTAGTCTAAATAATTTCTTACTCACGTAATCTTACCTCAGATGTACACTTGATGTTGTTGCAATTTCCACTCTTCTCTCGATGTGTTGAAGCAAAACTTGGCAGTCTAGCGGTCGCCGATTCTTCTATTTACTTGCTTCCCATTTGCTCAATACATCACGGAGCTAAAGGAGTGCTCCCTCTGTCGTCTTTCCACTCTTACTCAATAGTCTGCTAACTCTCCATTATCTCCAGTTACTGATCATTTTTAAAGATTTTCAAGAAATTATTAAGTACTAAGAAGTCTCTTTTCTAAGAAAAGCCTGAATAACAGGAATTCTATGCATTGTTACAAATTGAAACTTATCCATATTGCATCATCATTTTATGTTCATTGTTATAATTCTTGGAAAGATTGCTTTAACATTACATCATCATTCTGTGCTCATTGTTATTGGTGAATTGCGCGTTGATACCATTGTTGATGCGAACACAATGGGCCTATTGTTGCACAAACTTTGCCTTGCATTGTTGGTCATGAGATATATATTGTTGGTCCATGCAGTGTGTTTGTGAATTGCGTGCTGATACCATTGTTGATACCTATTGTTGCAAAAACTTTGTCTTGCATTGTTGGTCATGAGATATTCTCATTAATATGCCTTGCCATAACCGTGAATATCGATTTTTTTTATCAATAATTATTTTTTTTTCGAAATCTGAGGTAGACAGTGACCTTCCTCATGCTTTGAAGGTCATGTATGCGAAATTTTATCAAGATCGGAATAAAACTGTAGATTTGTATAAAAAACAAACAAACAAACCCACAAACAAACCCACAAACAAACTCACAAACCCACAAACAAACCAACATTCTTCTTTATATAAATAGAAGAAGGATGTTTGTGGGTTTGTGGGTTTGTTGTAACTGGAGATAATGGAGAGTTAGCAGACTATTGAGAAAGAGTGGAAAGACGACAGAGGAAATACACCTTTAGCTCCGTGTTGTATTGAGCAAATGGTAAGCAAGTATATAGAAGAATCGGCGATCGCTAGACTACACAAAGGGATGAATGGCCAAGTTTTGATTCAAGACATCGAGAGAAGAAAGGGAATTGCAACAACATCAAGTGTACATCTAAAGTAAGATTACGTTAGTAAGAAATTATTTAGACTAGCAGTGGCATCCTTGGAGAGGTACATCCATTGTGAGCTTTTAAAAAAAAAATTTTCAAATTTTCATTAAGAATTTTTACTGTATTAATTCTAAGCGTTTTCATGTGTTTATTTTTAAGATATTTCAAAATTTATTCCCCCCCAAAAAAAAAAATCCGAGCCACGCCGGGGTTATCACCTATCTTATTTGGTAGCACAGCAGATCCAAACATTTCCTAAAAATACATTTTGACTACATTCTGTGGGAAACTGTATATTTTGGAAACTGAGATGCTGCTAAGGCGATGACTGAACGTTCGTTTCCAAGAATTATTGATAATGAGCATAAAGTGAAGATGCAGTGACAGAACATTAACAAGAATATAACTCGTAAAACGATTTTCAAATATGCTGAAAAGAAGAATATTAAAATTTGTTGTTTAATATTACAGTAATGTTTTTATAAACAGCAATGACGAGCACTGCATGTAAATTTACGTATTCGATTGCAGCGAAATGAGAAATGAAATCCCCGTACGTCTATATGTTTGAAACTACTGGGCCTATGTTCTTCCCCTATGCTCTAAGGGATCAAAGTTACCATAAACGTCAAGAGAGAAAATTCATTGTTTCAAAGCATTGTCGGGAAAATTCTTTTAAGTATTCCAGGAACTTTAGCTGTGATCCAGATGTAATTTTAAACTTGAATATTTCACTTTTACTTGCACTTGGTTAAAATAAACAGTGGAAATACCTTTGATTCTATCCGCATTCACATCATTTTTAAATATAGGCCTAATATTAATTAGCCATTTTTAGAAATAGGCCTAACATTAATTAGCCATTTTTAGAAATAGGCCTAACATTAATTAGTCATTTTAACTATAGGCCTAACATTAATTAGCCATTTTAAGTATAGGCCTAACATTAATTAGCCATTTTTAATAATAGGCCTAGCATTAATTAGCTATTTTTAATAATATCCCTAACATTAATTAGCCATTTTAAACAATAGGCCTAACATTAATTAGCCATTTTTAACTACAGGCCTAATATTGATTAGTCATTTTAACTGTAGGCCTAACATTAATTAGCCATTTTAACAATAGGCCTAATATTAATTAGCCATTTTTTAACATTAGGCCTAACATTATTTAGCCATTTTTAACATTAGGCCTAACATTATTTAGCCACTTTTAACAATAGGCCTAACATAATGTAGTCATTTTAACAGTAGGCCTAACATTAATTAGCCATTTTTAACAATCGCCGTAACATTAATTAACACTTTTAACAATAGGCCTCACAGCACTGAATTTTAAAACGAAATGAGCACATGCAACGACAAAGCTTCATAACAGGCACGTGCTCCAAGCTGCCATCAACAATGCTTAACTGATAGACAAAAAGTAACACTGTATTCACTTATATCTCGTCAGTAGGAATCGATTGATATATTACATGCCCTAAGTTCATTTTCTTAACATTAGTGCACGTGCTTGAAGGGGTTCACGAGAGCTCATCAAAAGTTGATATATCGCAGTTAAGTTCTTCCATTTCAACGTTTTCGTGCAAACTAGGGGGTAAGCACTTGGGGATGAGCTATGCGTTTTTTTTTAATGCCGTCTGCGCAATACGTCATCAAACAGAAACCAGGCGACAGCAGACGACGGGAACTATGCGAGTTTCATTAACTGAACGGGGAAAATCGGAGATTCTTTTACATTTCCTTACCAAATTCAACCTTTTTTAATCTTTATAAAACAGTAAATACCTCATTTTAGTCTTAATTTTCCATTAATTAGAATAATTTTTTTTAAATCGATAGTCGTGAACTGGGAATCGCAAGTTTTTCGAGAAATAATTCATATAGTAAAAATTATGTGAAAATATCAAAAAATACATCCTCTTGCTCAGTTGCCACTTGTTCAAATCATACATGTACGAGAAAAACAATAAACATAATTTATCATTCAATTCCAAAAGATGCATCCATTAAGAAAACATGGATAGCGTTCTGTAAAAGAGCTTACAGACTAAATCCAAATTATATCAAAATCTGTTCAGCCCATTTCAAACCTTCACACAAAGAGCATGATTTGAAAAATGAACCTTAGCGAACAAGGAAAAACAGTGTCTCCTTGTTGGCTAAGAATGAACTATTAGATCTCCCACAAGTGAAAAGGTTGATGAAGGAGCAGTACCATCACTGAATCCTGAAATATCATCAGATACAAGAGCAAACGCTGCCAATATCGGAGAAAACATAACGCATATACCATCAACAACATCACTAAACTATCAAATCGACATAAACGTTATGAGAAGCGTGAGATTTTAAAACGAGCCAAAGAAGGAATTGCAAAACTATCACCAGAAATCAGTCAGTAGAATTCAAAATTCCGACGTTGGCGAAAAAAATAGAAATTTCCACTGTTGATAAACAAATTATCCATACATTAATAAAGTGTGTAAATAAATATAATATTCCCAACTGAATGTGAGTGTTTACCATAGCCTGGTTTTCATTAAGCTCTGTTTATTTCTTGTTTTATAAGCAACCAAGCCCGATTTTATATTTCACTAGCAGAGGCACCCGGCGTTAAATAACTTTTTAAATTTCACTTAAAGTAAGTCGTTTATTCTGTTTAATTAATTAAATCGTTTAGATAGTTAAGTCCTTAAGTCAATAGTTACTTAATATGGGTAATTTAAAAAGTACAGACTCAAATAAAAAGAAATTATTTTAAATTTTCCACTAGTGTTTTCGATTTTACGTAATATCTAAAGCGATCGTCAATATCTTATTCTATATACCTTGCGTGCAAACGATGGCCGACTGGGCACATAAAGCTACTGATTAAGCTTGTATTCTTATATATAGCTTTAGCTAAAGCTCGTAATAACGGGTCATTGAAGTACTTTTTGGGGGTCATTTTCTCGGACGTAGCATTTCGAAAATCGAAAAGAATGTCATATTCGTCTTGTGCTCATCATTCCCGTTAGAATGACGTATTACATGCCTTATATTTGCAATAAAAAAATTTAATGGTGGGTTTGGGTCTCAATAGTCACTTGACTGTTAGACCGATTTCAATCAGGTAAGTTCAGGAAGTGTCTCTATTGAAGAGCGAAAGCAGAATTTGAAAAAGTTAAAGCGTTCTCGAGTAATCGTCGGACATACAGACGGACAAACGGACAGACAGACAGACGGACAGACAGACAGACAAACAGACAGACACACAAACAGAGCGAAACCAATATATACTTTTCAGCATATAATAACACAGCATCCATTGAGGAGGAAAAGAAGTCACATGTGTCTCCCTTGAGCTCCCTATCAAACATCCAGACGACTGGCAATAACTTATGTCTAGAAAGGAAACAGAAAGAACGAGTATTGGTCAGGGAAACTCTGCAGCTAAAAGAGAAAAGACTATACGGGCAATGGAAACATCTGAACAACGGAAGTTTTGAATAGAGCAAGAGGGTATAAGAGCTTCTGCGTCAAGGGCAAGAAAAACTTGAGTCTAAAGTATCTGGTGATGCTCCGCAGTGGTGAGGCAAGTCAAGAAGAGTTTAGATAAAGTCCCGGTATATCACCTAGAATTCCTGTTTTTCGTATTTTTCGTAGAATAGATAGTCCCTTTGCTCTATGTTATATTGATTGAGTTATTATTTAACCAATTGGGAGTTATAATTTAATTTTTTGAGATTGTTCTGTTTACCTACAAGTGTAATTATCCCGGGCAACGCCGGGTCCCTCTGCTAGTTGACTATATAACTTCAATCTGTTGCAAGAGAAAATTTAATTTTTGTATGTTTGCGTTTATTGAAGCAATTTGTTGATGTTAAAATTTTTGACTCTCCTCTCATTCTGTTTTCAACATCGCAAAACTTAACATAAATAAGATGGAATTGTCCAAGTAGTCTTTTCCAGAGTCCTGTTCTTAATGTTAAAAACACTTTTAGAATGAAACTGGAGTGACGGGTAAGAATGTAGGACTGCAGCTTTGCAGTACAAATGAGTCGAAGCATGCAGGTAATTGGGTTGACGCTTTCTCACTGTCATACAGGTAAAATTACATCAGTAACTATTAATTACAATAACAACGTCATTTTTTCCAAAATGTTCATGTTTTATGTCATACGAATTTGGCACAATAAATTTCATAGTTTCAGCTTAATTGAAATTAAGAGGTAGAATTATGTAAATAAACAAGAGCACGATGTCGTATACTATAATTATAATCAATCCTAATTACGTGATGATTGGCTTATAATTAATGGCCATTAACTTTTGAGACTATATATTTAAAAGCATTTGCTTGTTCTTTATTTTGAGAATATGGCATTCATAGCAACAAGATCTATGTATGATCATGATACTTGATATTGGTTTTAATCAATTTTTCGTCTTTCTCAAGTAATAAATTTTCTCAAAATAATAAAGACAGATTCATATTCATCATAACATATTTAATTTTTTATTTGGAACTTCCTGCGTTGCTAGTTTTAGCTTCAACAGCGCAAGACGAGCTTAAATATTCACGCTTTAAATTAAACAACGAGATTAATGGGCTACTAACAACAAGTTTAGCCTTAAATTAAATCCCTCATTAATTTTTAAACTTTTACTTTATTCATAAGCTTCCATAGTTTTAAAACAAATTCCATGAACATCTAGCTGCGCAAAAATGAAAAATGTTTTGATTTAATTCGTTGAATGCGCGCAAAGTCGCCGACTGGCAACATGCACGATAAGATACAGTTGGTTTCTCCATGGACTTGCGTGAAATAACTGCATCATCTACTTCAATCTCATTCCTCAATTCCCTTCAGTGTTGTTGATTTTCTTGCGGATTAAGTTTCGTGCCAAGTGCCCCACAGGTAGACATTATGTGATGAGCGGTTGCCGAAATGTTCCTCTTCCACCTATCTATGCTAATGAGGGTGGAAAGTAATCCTTGAAACGGCAGTGATAATTTGAGTGGGCTCATCACGCTGGTAGCAAAATTTTTCATCCGTGTATACAGCTCGTTAATGGGAGGCAGAAGTATTTTTTCTGCGAGTTTTACTTAAGTAATTATAAGGTCAGGCTATATAAAAGATGCCTTCTTCGCTAATATTTTTTGCACTTCTCCTAACACCGTGTGAGCAACTTCTGTTTCTTTAATAGAATAGAAACTTCTCGAAAATAATGTTTTATTTCTCGCCTACACTTTTTATACGTTTAATAGAGATAAAAGAGGACTATATTGAGATTAGTTTTTTCAACAAATAATTGTTATTTTCAAAAAGTGAGAGTTTAGCTGTTATTAAACAATTATGCACCTTCTCGTCAAACGAGATAGTGGGTGGAGGGATGGACGAAATAAAATACATATATTGCTTAAAATTATTTTTTAAATTCTGCGATGCATTTAGAATGAATATAGGTAAGGCCATTCTATAAGCTCTGTAAACACCATTCCATCGACAGACAGCACTACTGGTGACGAAACACGCTTACCTCATTGACCTTACGACACGGGACATAGTGCACCTACATGATTTACCAAGTTTGGTGCTGATCGGATGTGGCGAAGGATTCCATTCTGCAAATCCCATAATGTATGGACACCAGTGTAGATTAAGAGCATAAATTTCACGATCACCACTTCCATTTTATTGTTCATCCATTATGTAGCTCACCATAATTCAAGTCTAATAAAACGCTCTTAATAAAATTGCAGAAGCAAGCTTATTTGGCTCTACTCTTTTAAAATTTTAATTATTCATAATCATAAGCACAATGTTATATTATTGTTCTTTAAAGACCTCGGGAACGTTCTCCGAAAATAAAATTGGTGAAATATGGGGGGAAATTCATAATCCACGAACCAGTAAATGCGAATAGTAACATGATCCGGTTGCTATTCGACCATCGCTAATGCAGAAACTACCGTTACGAATGTGTCCTTTTTGCACTTAAGTCATTAGGTTTACTTCGTGGCAGTTGAGGCAGCTTAGTTCGACATTCAAGGTCATTCATTTCTTAAAGTCTGGTTAGTACTGATATAAATAAAAAAGGGCATGTTGGTAGTGTTTAATCTTGTGTCTGCAGTTTCCTCTTTCGAGTCTGTGAAAGGTGAATTTCTATTTTATTTATTTTATAAAATATGAAAGAGTATGTTTGTTGTTAAGTCGGTGAGGTCGTGAGTTCAAATCTCGCCGTGAGCATGTATGTTTGTGTCGTCTCGAAGACGTGATATACATAAAATTATGTGTAAGGTTTCAAATAACCTAAATGTTGATGAACATAATGAACCAACCATTATTTTTTTTTGGTTAATTATTTTTGCTTTCAGTTGTTTATTTTTATCCTTTGATGTACCCAATCTCTTCTTTTCTTTCGCTGTATTCTTATCCAATCAATGTATACCTATGCCGCTTATTTTGCTTCTACGTTTCTCCAATCATCTCACTTTATCATTGTACCCGAACAATATTACTCATTGCCCTTGCCCAGCCATTCGTTTTATTGTATCCAATCAAACTACTCCATTGTACCATATGTCTGCATATAAGGGCCAGAAGCCCCTTTTTTATATCCTTGATAAAGCCGGGAATAAATGGCGAAACTAGTCTGAAACTCTGTTCTCTGTTTTATATTGCAGAGTCTCTACCAATTTCATTTTTAAATAATATAGAGCAGTTCACGGAATAGGAATCAATATATCTAAAGATGTTCTATTATAGAATTTGTTTTCTGCTCATAGCGCAGAAATATTGTTAGAGGTAAAACTTCTTGTGTTAACGTTGTAAGGTACATGACAGAGACAGACGGAATTAAAGAAGATTTTGGCATCTAAGAAAATGACTCAAGAGGAGCACTCGCGATATTTCCTTTTTATTTTTGTATGCTATTTTGGCGTGGAGAGATTGAATCGCCAAGCTTCTTATAATCCAGACGAATGCAATACAGTGGCACAATAAGCACAAATCCTGGGCTGCTCATGAGTAGAAACATGATAAGCAGTCTGACGAGTTGTCCTTCGTGCTGTACCCTGCTATCAAAACGGATTTGTGTACGGAACGAAGATAAGAAATCTGACACTTTGCTGGCAGTGCTTAATTTCGATTTGAGAAAAAGAAAGCCGAGGTTACCCATCTTTTCTAGCTAGCACATTCACCAGATCTTATATTCATCAAGCTACTCTAGTTGAAATGGAAAACAAGTGTTAAGAGGCGATATTTCCTTCCTACATCTCTCGAGGAGTTCGAATAAATTCTACAGCACATCATGCTGGCAGTGTAGCATTAAATAATACATTAAACAGTACGTTTTGAATAATGGTATAAAATTCTATTAACCACGATGGAGGAGGAGTTGTTTGCTTTACAATACATGTTCTACATCATATCAATAATATCTTCCCTAATTTTAAGATATTACCTTATTTTGTCCTATCCCTGTATTAACTCAGCTGATAATTAAAATTCCGCTACTCTTAATTATGTCATTAAGGTATACAAGAAAAAATCTAATAATGAATTTAATGTTTTCTGAGATTCCCTTTTCTAATGACATGTGTCAGATGAGATCAAACGTAACAATAACTTTTGATTTACTTCTGAGAAACCGTTAAGAGAAACGCTGACAAAGAAATTCCGACAACAGCCAGCAGATTTATTTCTTTTCATATCAAATTCAACTTCGCTTAACGGAGAAAAAAATAGGAAAATTTATGGTTTGCAACGAAATATCGGTATGTCTTTCATAACAATTTTGATTTGACACGAGAGGACAATCAAAACAAAAGCGATTGCCGATTGGCCTTTCAGTCCATCAGTCCTTTAGTGCTCACAAAGGACTTTATCGAACATTGTGGCAAATTGTGTATATGAATTTTTCGTTCAATAAATTCCCGAATACAGATTTATATGTGGACAATATTTAATTGGTATAGCCGTTGAATTTTATCCCAATGATAAATAACTTCAATAGATGGCACATTCAAATGGCTGAATTATTTCCAAATGCTTCCATAACGATACCTTATGCTTTTGCCTAATCACTTTTGCCTTTATATCGAAACTGAGTCGCAGTTATCTTTCTATATGTTTGTAATAATTTCACTTGTTTCACTTTTTGTGAATGCTGTTTGATGTAATGAAAAAAGAACTTCTCAAAAATAATTTTATATATTTTATTAGAATTTTTTAAATTTATTTCTTATTCTCAGTAGATAGTAAGTTTATCTTAAAAATGAGGCATAATCTTTGAAAGACGATAAATAGAAAGACCACTTTAAAACGAGTTAAGACATTAAGAAATTTGTGGATTATTCCAAGTTACAAGAGGAGTGATTTGAAAGCCGATAGACTGCAGCTAATAATGGAAACGCTTTGAATGCATTTTGCAATCTACGTTCCTATTTTCTTCGCCAGATTAGGTGGAAATTAAAGGAAGTCCGATTTTTCCCTTTACTTTTGGCCTGTGACTAACGGCATTTGAAGATCTCCGGCGACAATTGCCAAAAAGACAGCGCGAGCGAAGAGTCTCGTGACGATCGAGCCGAACTTTTACAATGACTCGATGCGCGACTTGACGAAGAGAAGATAGTGGAAAAGCGGAACCCAGACATTTTCAGATCGATTCCTCCATCAGTTTCACCTCCAATGTCAAATCCTCCCGGTGATGAAGGTGCGATGTGTTTCCTTTTACACTGGGAGCCAAAGCCGATGCTTCTGACTCGAACTGTTCAAGAAGAAAGGAAGTTCATCACTACGGCTCCAGGCGCATGCCTACCAAAATCGATAATAAATGACCGAAAGGCTTTGAGATGTAGAGCAATTTTTCTAAAGGATTTGGCGCCAGGAAGACACGAATCTCGACATCAGTGTAAAGGTGGCATTTCCCACAGGTGGCCACGTGATAAAACGAGAAAAAAAATCATCGATCAAGTGGAAATAAAAATGTCACGACTGGAGTTCAATTCGAATTCTTGATCATTAAGGGGCAGTGAAAAGTTTGACAGATTGGAGCCTAATGCTTCTAAATGGGTTACATTGGACATATAAGAAGCAGTGTGTTGGAAAAAGTTACTTTCCTACATTGGGTGGTGAACGTTTCAGGGGAATAAGCCATTTTGTATCGTGACTTCGCAAAATTAAAAAAAAACATGAACAGAAAGTATCTGTCAGCCAAGCAATAACATTAAACTTTTGCGTGCTTTTTTATTTACATAAGACCCTAACCACAAAAAGAAATAACGAATCATCATTTGTTTTCAGAATACAATCTGGAAAGCTAGTATTTCTTCTCTCTTCCCAGTTTATGATATAAGTATCCGTTGCTAAAATATTAATTTGAAAAAGCGCAATAAATAAGAGATTATTCAGTACTTACTATCTACACTGAGTGGCCAAAAAAATTAGAGACACCCTCTAAAAACGTGTTGGTCTACCTTTAGCTCTGATCACAGCCGATAATCTTCTTGGCATGGACTCAACAAGATGCCGATACCGTTCGTGAGGAATGTTGGCCCATGCTGACATAATGGCAGCTCTAACTTGGATCAGATTAGATGGTGGCGTTTCCAAGCTTTGAAGTGATCTTTCGACTTCGTCCCACAAATGCTCAATAGGGTTGAGGTCAGAGGACTGAGCTGGTCATGTAAGCAGACTAAACTCGCACTGAGGTTCCTCAAACCACTTTGTGACCGATCGAGCATGGTGGTAAGGTGCATTGTCCTGCTGAAAGTGACCATCTCCATAGCCATAGACGAGTGCACGTGATCAGCAAAGATATTGAGGTAAGCCGTGCTGTTCAGAGTTGTGTCCACATATCAAGGCATCCAGTATACTCCAGGAATTTCCCACCACTATACCGCCACCAGCCTGAAGAATTGTCATTTGGCAGGAGGGATGGATGAACTCGTGCTGTTTGCGCCATAATCTGATCCTGCCATCTGCATGATGGAGCAGGAAACGAGATTCATCGGACCAAGCTACTTTGTTCCACTCCTCAAGTGACCACAAAGGCGCCATTTCCTATTGTTCTGTGATAACAAAGGCACTCTATGGTCTCCTGCTGCTGAAGCCCATCTTTTGCAAAGTCCGTCTTGTTGTGCGTTGAGATATGGTTTGTGATGCACCTGCATTGAATTCAGCTGTAATTTGTCGTATAGTTGCCCTTCTGTTGCTGTGCACTAAGCGTGCTGCTCGCCTTTCACCTCTCGTTCATCAGTCTTTTCCAACAAATAATTCCTTATCGCTTGAAGTTTTCTTTCTCAACTGCCACCCTCTAAATACCCGAGATACTGTTGGGCGAGAAAATCCTAAAAGAGTCGTCGTTTCAGAGATGCTGGCACCAGCTTTTCTTACACCGATGATCATCCCTCTTTCAAACTCACTTAAATCTTTCATCTTACCCATTTTGACATTAACTTCCGTCATAACTACGTCGTCCGAAGCCAAACGTTCCTTATATAAGCAGTTCTGCGTTGTTAAGTCACTCTCTGTCACTTTCGGACTAGTTTACTTTCAAATAAGGGGTGTCTCTAATTTTTTGCCCACTCAGTGTATAGCACAGTCTATAATTTCACACTGATTACGTGTATGCAACCCGTTATTCGACATCTCAAATTTATTTGACCTTTTCTCCTCATAAAGCTGCCCGTATGTTCTTCACTCGCTGATAATTTGGGCCTTATGGATCGAGTGTGGTCCCGCTGAAAGACCCTATCACTTGCGAGAACACGTACATAAGTTGGGCAATAATCATCTCCTGCCTAGTAGATTATTGGATTTCCCCTAACTTAACAATGTGTTCTCATACGTAAGACAGCTACTGGACGGATTAGGTTAGGTTAGGCATGATACACAGTGGCCATGTAGGTCTACTATGTTGATTCTAGACATTTTCCCAAATACAAAGCCTGGAGAGCCATATGATATCTTGAAGATGGTCAAACACAGACGACAGTGACAGCAGACTATGAAATCGCTTTCAAGAGACTGGCACAGTATACGAGAAAGGTGAGTGCAGGGTCGCCCATCTGTTGGAACACTGCAAGGTGTTTGTTAGATTGTTTCTTCTCCTTGTATGTCTATGAGTAACATGATGTACATTTGAAATTGTTGAACTGACTTTCGAACCTAACTGGTTGGCATAAATTTTAATCACTCGTAACGCTTTTTTGGGTCGAAACATTATTCTTAACTACAGTGTGGAAAAAATCTGTAGAAATAAATTAAGCACTTCGAAGCACAGAGAAGTTCAACAAGTGCATAAATTAAAAAATTTGATGAAGATTTCGAAAAGAATCATAAGATCTAAATGAGCACTTAATTGATTCTTCAAAGTTTCAAAATAATGAATTGTAAGTTAAAATGAGATTAATAAAATCTTTCTTTCTCTAAAGTCTGATGTGGTACACGAGGCGGAACTGACGACAATTGTTCACGCTGCTTTGTTAATATGCCCCTGGCCTGCCACTGCGGAAGCAAAAATATTAATTGTGGAACTGAGAAGGCTGACAGATGAAATTCAGGAACACTGAAGGGGCGAAAGTCAGCATGTTAGCCTTCAACTCCCACAAACTGTACGAAAGGCCAGGACTGCTTGATCGCGGGGGGGGGGGGGGGCTTACTCAGCATTATAATGTGGACGCTTTTTAAAAGTTGAAGGAGACCGGCTACATTGTGTGAAAGAAAATCAGAAGACTTTGAGAGTGGAGGTTTACCACTTAGCTTAAAGGATTTCGTTCACAATCAGGCTGACAACTTTAATATGAAAGCAGGAAAGGTCTGTGTTCTACCTACGTTATTTATCGAGAGCAAACGCGCATTGCAGCAAAACTAACAGGATGCAATGGTTATGGTGGCCAAGTTCGGGAAACCAGATCTCTTCATCAAATTTACATGCAATTCAAATTGACTGAAATGACAGAACAGCTGGCTCCATATGATATTTAAATGCATAGACCCGAAATCGTCGCGAGAGTCTTTGGTTGAAATTAAGGGCATTTGTCGACGACCTGACTAAAAACTCGGTACTGGGGTAGGTGGTGGTATGGATGAACGTCATCGAGTTCCAGAAAAGAGGTAATGAAATATAAAATGGAATGATTCTCAAAGGCAATTATTTGAATGTATCCATTTTTTTCAAGAATACTATAATCTTCAAAACATAAAGTTCGCAGGCTGTAAGCCTGCCTGCCTTGCCTCTAGTATATCTATTGTAATGGAAAAGAGTTTATTCCAATACACTGTTTCATTAGTTCTGAGACACCCTGTATATAAAATGCTAACTTCTCCTGTTCCATGGCCGTATCCATAGTGCCGAGCAACAAGCCAACCTTTATTGTGTCCAACAAACGAAAAAACATTGATTGTTAAAATCCGAATAAATACTGACGTCATAGTTTTTTATAGTTTTTTATAATTGAAGATTTCTTTTGTTCATGCTCAGCATCATTGGATGTAGTAATTATTATTTTTTTATTATTTTGAAATATCATATATTTGTTGATGTTTATTCGTTGTGTGTTCGTTCGTATAACCAGCTTCAATATATCCTATGGTTCTCCAAGCTTCAGATTCGGCCAAATCATCATTGCAAGAGCAAAGAAATTGCCGTATGTGCACATAGATGATCAGGGAAAGTGCAGATGCTCCAGTACTTTGGCCTAAACTTTATAGTAAGATACATCTTGCTTGGAGGAATCTGCTACCGAATTTCACTCTTTACATACCTATTTAGGTCGTACAAAAATAATTGACACAAGCCCTCTTACGTCGTAAACGAACTCAACATATAGCAAAACTCTGAGAAATCTACAGCAGGAGTCTTCCGACATTGTCCGGGTGGTTTTGGGAGCAGCAGTCCATCAGCTGCATCTGTTTTGAAAATATTTGAGGATCTTACGATTTTGCTAAGGCAATACCATTACAGCGATTTAAAATTGGAAAATTTGTCCAACTGTCGCTCTAAATTGAAAAAACGTTTCTGAGCAATCGGCAAAGATTCTCCAAGATTAGTTGATGATTCTTTAAATAGTAGATGTACAATGTATCTGCCGTCAGGATTTCTTTTTGTAGAGAGAAATGGCTGGTGATCTTTCCAACCAAATTTCTACGATGGACCAACCTCATTTCGTCAACCAAAGAAGTACATAAAGGAGATTACTTTTTCCCAACGTTGGCTTAAAACTTCTTTTGACTGATGTACAGGGTTTAATTCACTCGTGAATTCTCCAGGGTTATTCCCAAGAAAAACCTTTTGGATGAAAAATGTCGGCTTTTTCACTCATAAAATCCGCGCAACCCGCTGAAAGTTATTAAAAACACTATTCACTTGTTTCAAGTAATTTTTAGCTCGGATTGGTTGAATAAGGGGTAAATTGTACAGGTAAATATTTGAATAACTAAATTGAAAGGTTTTATTATTGGGATAATTATTGAAACTATACAAAATGCGAATATATTATCGATATACACTTAAAAACTAATATGCAGTGCTGTTTTCGAAGATTCTTTTGTAGACAACAATTTTGCTTATCCATGAGGAGCATAAATGAAAAAGTGTTCTGTAGAACCAACACGTGAGCATTCTAGAGTTGTCCATGTGAAAACCACGGACTCTAAATTGATTCACGCTGCTTTTAATGACTGTCCTCACCATGCTTTGTGGATCTTTATAATATTTCTTTAATTTAAATAAATATTCCAAGAAACAGCTTTAGCTGTGAAGCAGATATACATTTATTAATGTATTGTGAGCAATTGAGCAATCGTGCGTCTACAAAGCGACCACATTAACAGTGCTTAAAAGATAAACAGAAAGTAGCAGTGTATTTTCATTCTTGACGAATCGTTTGTTATATGACATGCTATTATCTTGAATGGGGTCCCTGTTTTACGGTCACTGTTTTAGCACGTGAATTCGACTTGAAGGGGTCGACGAAAATCCTGAAAAGTTGATACAGCTGAGCTAAGATCTTGATGGTCATATTTCTGAA
>JAHWFO010092776.1:2769020-2781311 GCA_023313115.1 Rhysida immarginata | reverse complement strand
TAAATTCCACTGCGCTACTCCAAAATTTAGCTTAAATACATGTGACAATTATCATTTTCTGCTCTAATTTCAACTTTTTTTTTAATTTCCAGACTCTAGGGTCCAATTTTTTGGGGTTTTTTTATGTAGGGGGATGCCAGTTTATAAAAATAAATAATAAAACTTGAAACAACTTGCATGTAGATGCTTTCACTAAGTGTTTCCAACTTTGAAGCACGTTAATTAAAAAAAGTTCTATGGAAGTTATCCTGCAAATTATTTTAATAACTTATACGTCTTTTTAACTATCCAAAAAGGTATAATACTCTCAGTTAAGTAGGCAAATCAAACACAACATGACAGAGAAAGCGGTCCCAGACTGCAAAGAGTAAATGTTTATTTAAAGTCACATATCTAGGAAACGGTTAACTTCTGGATAGTAGGTTATAGGGTCAAATCTATCGGCAACAACCTAAAAAATAACGTCCTTAAATATTTAGGTCGACTTTCCTTGTAACCCTGTATGTTTATAAATATATAATTTAGCAATTCTTTCCTAAAATGGAATTATAGTAATCTATTTCTAATCTCTTTATAGTAAACTAATCAAGATTTTAAAAACAACTATATCTTAATAATTGGGAAATGGTCTTTGGAGGATTTTTTCACGCCATTACCTCCGATATTGATGAATAAATAGTGAAAAATTTCCACTATTTAAACAACTATATCTCTTAGAGGTCATTTTTTTAAAAATTTATATCAAAGGGTTCAAACTTAAGTAGAGATGCTGAAGATTTACCCTGTTCCACTTCTATTCTTATTTTCTTTCAAACCACGAATTTTTCATCACCCGTCTGATATTTTCTCATTTTCATTCAGTCCGAGTCTTCTTGGAGAAAGTTAAGGGTTCATCATCGCGGGGCAGCAAATTTGCTCAGAATCCAGTGACGGCATCGTTTGCACTCCTCTTCCATCGAATTCGCATATTATCGGTCTCATCAACGGTTAAACAACCTTCTTGCTTGTTCCAAGTTTACCTACGGCGTTCCTCTCTGGTTTTTCTTTTTCATTTTCTTTTTTTTCCCTTGATGACTCACAAACCATACACCCAGAAATTCTCCAGATTTTTTTTTCACAATTTCCTTCGCTTTCATTTCTCTTCCTTTGCTGCAGCAATTGGCTCACACGAACCAGCCACCCTTGATTACATTTATATTTGTGAAAGGGAAGAACAGACGATAATGGCCTCAATACCTTTCAAAAAATAGCATTTCCGACAGCTCACGTTTTCACTGGTTATTCGGAACAGAATAGTAGGATTCAAGATTAAAAAGAAAGTTCTATTAGACATTGGATTGCGTGATTACAAAACCATTTATTTCAATGACTGTAATTTTCAGAAAGGAATTTTGTTAATTAATAATAATTAATAATATTTGCACAGATATAGAATATACTGAATTATCTAGCATTTTCATTTCCATCAACTTCAGGTCTCTCTAATTTTTCTTCAGCTATCCTATTAACCCGCCTAATTCATTCGCTTTCGTCTAAAATGCCGTATTCATTTTATCAAATCGAATTATTCATTCGTTTTTTCCTTCCAACAATTGTGCATGATCTTCATCGTGCACGCTAATCTTTCTAAGCACGCAAAATGGAATGTGAAATGCTTCTCGTATAAATATTCTAAGCAATTGCGCTTGTATTCTTCCTATTGCTTCCTTCTATTGCAAAAGCAAAGAGCAGGAGACAAAAATCATTATTGCAAAGGAGCGTGGGTAAAACTATTGTTTATTAATTGATGTATAAGAAGCGTTCAAAAAGTAATTCACCACAGTATATTTCTACGACACGAACAAACAATGTGATGCGATTGATATTTTCAAGAGTCCTAGTCAGTGATGTCAAAAACATTTGCTAAGTCGGTCTTTCTGTTGCCAATTTCTTTTTTTTGATTTTTTGATTTTGACTTCAGATTAGAGCGTCAAAAGGTAAGTAAAACTTGTACTATGTACACATGTCCTAGCCATTCGGGAACATGCCTAAAATGGCGATTAAAGTTTGGTAATCTATTCTTTGACCGATTTCGCAAATACCGTAATTATGTTTTTAACTTGCTTGCGCTTTTAACAAGGTTCTGACAATGTAGTACCACGCATTCTCAAATGATTTGAATCTTCCGCCTCTATTGTGCAAAGTTGCAAGCTTCGCCTCCAGGTGGCAGTTAAAAGGTCGGATGTCAGTGGTGCGCATTACAAGCAGCGTGGTATAATCGAATTTCTCGTTTCCGAGGGAATAAGTGTCGGGAATATTCCTAACGTGGAATGAAAGGTGTCATTTTCTTGGATGTGATGGCTTTAACTCAGATGCCTAGTCGCTACGCTGCAACGATCGAAGAAGCGTTTCCGTCGTGTTCGGCCTGCTAAGAACCTGTTTCAGCACAACAACGCGACGCCCCACACCGCTCTATCCGTGTTGCCTCATTCATCCTGTATCCTGACTTGGCACGGTCAGACCTCCACATGGTTGGCCCTTTAAAAACTGAACTTCGTGGGATCCAAATCGAAACGATGACGATGCTATATACTGTGAAAAAGTGGTTGTTGAACAGGACCAAGAATGGTACTGAAGTGGGAATACACGCTCTCCTGGAACGGTGGCATAAAGCCAAAGAAACGGAAGGAGATTTCGTTGGAAAATAGTCAATAGAACTGATGTTTATAGCAATGCGATGCCCGAGTTGCAATGTGGTACGAGGTGCTACCCAAAAATTTCCGAAATTGTTTTATTCTGAGCGAACCGTGAGGTACGAAGTTTTGCAGATAGATGGTGTTAGGGGTACATCTCAGCTGTAATTGTGCCTAACGGTGTCATCCTCCTGTGGTCCACGTGATTTGAGTTTGAGCTGCTTTTGACACTCTTTGTGTTGGTCGTGTTGCGATTCTAATATTAAAGCTGAAGAAAACTGCAGTTGAATCCCACGGACTCTTGAAGGAGGCTTTTGGTGAACAAGATTTAGGCCAAATACAAACTTTTGAGTAGTTTAAGCGATTCAAAGATGGTCTGGAGTCTGTGGAAGACGACAAGCATTCTGGTAGACCGTCAACAAGCTCAACTATGGAAATGATCCGAGAGTGCGTGACGTGATCCGCGAAGACCGAAGTCAGACCATCCACGATGTTTTTGAACGCCTTGGATTGTCATACGGGACGTTTTGAGACGATTGAGGGAAAACTTGAGGCGCAAAAGGCCAGAGATGTTGAAGAAGAAAGACTGGCTGCTCCATCACACATCGCTTGCTGTGAGGGACTTCCTCAACAAAAACAACATGGCCGCTTTCTCCTGGCATCCTGCGATTTCTACTGCTTCCGAAAATTGAAATTGCGGTTAATAGGGCGGCGATTTGACTCCATTGAAATGATCCAAGCAGAATCGCAGCAGGTATTAAACATGCTCCAACCTAGGAACTTCCAGGAACGCTTCCAGAAGTGAGAACATTGAAGGTGACGGTGGAAATTAAAAGATCGGTTAAGTTCCGTATTTTATAGAGGTACATTTCGGGAAATTTTGGGTAGCATCTCGTATGTTCCATATTTTCAGTGAAATAAAGTAGATGCTTTATTTTTTGAATTGATGTAAGATGTGACCAGTGATTGTTACAGTATCTTTTTTTTCCTTATTGTTTTTTAGTTTCCTTTTAATTGGTTAGTCATTTCATTTAGACATAAATTTCTCTAAGTCTATTGTTTCATTGCTCTGTTGGTCTGCTGAAAGATGGTCACAATGTAACGGAAATTTACATTCAGAGATAAAGTTAATGCATGAGGTGAAGATATTTTTCATCTTTAATTTAAACCCATTCTTTGTTGACCAGAGCAAATTAATATTTTTAATGACTATTTACCTAAATTTTTGTCTAAGTTAGTTAGCATTTCCAAAATCGCAAAGCATATGTTGCTACTTGGAAAATTTTAATGGGGTCTAAGATTCACGAGACCGTTAAAACTCAGGAAGAGTCTTTGTCAATAGCAAAAAAAGAATTTGTAAAAGTTTAAACCATTCTTGAGAGATCGTAGATCATACAGACGGCCAGACAGATAAATAAACCGAGCGAAATGAATATATGCACTTCAGCATGCAATAAACTTGTACTATAAAGATTAATTTAGGATAAAAGCTATTGTGAATGTTATCTCGACTTATCGTCGTAGATGCAAATCATTCTTTCTGAAACAGAAATCCCTTGCAGGATGCTTATTTGTTCTACAATTTTATGGGAATTACTTTATTGAATATGCCAAAAACGTATATCACTAGAGTGTCGAATTTTCTTATTTAAGATTTTAAAAAGCCAGTTTTCTTTAAAGAAATATAAACCGAGCGGCGGTCTGTATAATAGATTTTTTATTTTTAAACAAACTGACAATTTATCATTAAACCCACATTTAACGTGACATTTTAACTTTAAATTCGAAATAGCCGAAGGTTGAAATGTTCACAAGCAGGTCTGTGTCACATTGCGGTGATTAACGAAAACCACATAAAGTGTTCATTTGCTGATGAAACTCGTTAGCGCTCTGTTGACATAAGCATGACAAGCTAGCTGGTCAAAGTTCCTATCGCACTATAAAGGCCGCAAAAATGACCTTCCAACGAAGGCATACCATTCGTTCCATTGAACTGATCCTTTCCGCCTTTCGCAGACGTGCTTTCATCTCTTTTCCTCACCAACAGATTAATATCGCTCTCTCCCCTTAACCCCCTTATACACAAGCACATGATAAATTTAGAAAAGCGATAATATAGATCAGTTTAAATTTACTTTTTCATGGGTAAGTCTTCTTTTCAAATGGATAAAATTATTATGGTAAAAACGACAACTTTATACGCTATTATGTACGATAAACATTTATAATTTCACGCCCATCAAAAGTTCTTGCCGATTTTATCTTAACTGATAATGTCATTTCTCCATGTAAACTCCACCCTTCTCAATTCACTTGCGCCAGCTGTCTGTAATTGCCTGGATTCTAACAAAATAGAAGGTTTTGTCTTTAGTAATATTAATCAAACCAAAATATCCCCACAACCATTCGTGCACCGCAATCATAAACAAAGGACGAGGGTTCGACCCGGGCCGAGGACGACGAGGATTTTTTTCAGGGGGGAAATCCTGAGATCACGCACTTCCTTCGGAAGGGAAGTAAAGCTGTTGGTCCCGTGTATTCGTTTGGCGGCTGCGCGTTAAAGAACTTTTGCGAGGCAAAATTTGCGGCCCCTATAACGCCGTCCTGAAATGGCCATAGCAGTTGAAAAGGACGTTAATACCAAATAAACCAAACCAAATCAATCATAAACAAGTAGTTAATCCTCCCGAGAAGGTATAGGAAAGTAGCGGAAGCCCTGAGATCATCTATTTTTACCCTTTTATCTCACTTTTTAAACCCCCTCCCCAATTTTTTAAATCGAAAAATTGATTTTCTCGAACGTAGTATTTAGAAACTGTAAAAGAGCGCTATCTTCTTTCGTTTCTCATCATTTCCGATCGAATGATATATGACATGCCATATGTTGCCATAGTTCTGAAGACCAAGTAACTGCCACCCCCACAATTCCGACCCCATTGGGACAATTTGACCCAAATTTCCTAGTAATGTTGATCTTGCTTACCGAATTTCACTCCTTTATGCAGTGTGATTCAGAAAGGTAGGTCAAGAATGAAATACCATGTACTGTTTGTAGCGGGGAACAAAATTTTTCCTATAAACATGGGTCCGGAAATGCATCCTTACAGAGATAATGCAACTTTACGAGGTAGGAATGGATGTGCGTTACCCGGACGGCAATGGTAGGGTCCATGTAAATTAGGATCTAAACATGTAAATTGGTCTAGTGTTTGAAACGCCGGCGATGTGGGTGATCACGGCCTGGAAAACGCTGTTGGTAAATCCTTTCCGCTTCAGTAGCATTACCCTGTGCCTCGCCGTAGACGAGATGCATGTCCGCCAGCTCCGCATTAGTCAAGCGATCCATTGTACGGCAATGGAGTTACATGTTTCTTTTCCTCTCTTTTAAAGGAGAGAACACGAACAATTTACATGTTTAGATCCTAGTTTACATGGATGCTACCATTGCCGTCCAGGTAACGCACATCCATTCCTACCTCGTACAAGTTGCATTATCTCTGTAAGGAAGCATTTTCCGACCCATGTTTATAGGAAAAATATTGTTCCCCGCTACAAACTGTAAATGGTGTTTCATTCTTGACCTACCTTTCTGAATCACCCTGTATGTATAAATACGCGTAGACCTTTTGGTCCTCTCTAATTTCCGCCCCCGAAACTCCGACCCCAGTGAGCCAATCAAAACCAAACTACATAGTGAGGGCGCACATGCCCATAGTAAGATACATTACGAATTTAAACCTTCTACCTGAAAAAATGCGGAAATTATGAAGGGAACGGATGGACGGACGGGCAGACAAACGGACATTGTGATAACAATAAGTACGTAGCTACATTCTTCCGCTACTTAATAAAGAAATAAAACCGTGGCCGATTGCGCTATTTCATCAGTTATGATAGGCAGCGCTGGACTTGTACATAAGCAGACTAAGCAAGTGCTTAAGGCCTCATTAGACTAAGCATGTGAATAGAGACCCCCAAATCCTGAGAAAAACAGGATTTATACTGAGGAAGGTGTGCAGTGCTTAGGGTCCTTAAAGTTACTTATCCGGCCCTGATGATAGGTCTATTTTGTCGAGTCAGATTTTCCATGGATTCCAAACCGGGGTCACAGCATCTACGAGATCATCTCTTATATCTACTTAGAGATCGGTCTGCTTCATGTATGAAGGCGACGCTTTTCTTCAATTTTTAAAACCAGTTATAAACCTGAGCCTTACGCATACACTCTGCCGATGGGCTTCTACTGGGTTCTCGCCTTTAGCGTGTATTAAACGGATGCCTGACCACACTTCTTTCTTATAGTAAGTTTCCAGCCAACTCGCCATTTTTGAAACTACCCGACTCTCATTATTATGTCAATGAAAGCGTATTTCATGTCGAAAATTCAACAGACAACGCACCACATTAAACAACCAAGCAGAGGCCTTAGAATAGTTTCAGTTTCATTTTCAAGCGGATTGATACTAGCTTGAACATGCGTGCTTCGTTTTTAGTTCATAGATAGTGGAACCAGACTAAAATTGATTTAACGGATGGAAAACTTAAGCTTCATATATGCATTTGTTAATCATTATCTACAGGGTATCTCAAAACTCTACGTAAATACTTTGAGGGGAGGTACAGAACAATCGCGCTGAATCATAGTCATTTAGGAAAGCATCACCATGAGTTCGACTATGAACTTCACACATTTTATCTATATCTGATCTTCAACTTCAGATTCAGCTTCAAAAGATCCATTCTGTCTCATTATTGCCAATTGCCACTCATATTCTTAGTACGAATTTCGTACCCAAAGTAAAAACGGATAGGTGGCGCTTTACGTCAGCGCTCCAGGTCGGCACTTGGAACATCCTCATTAAGGCTTGCGACGTCGTTATACGATATGCGCCTCGCGTATGGATTAGCTGACGGTAATGGAAGAGCCGCTATAAAAATGTATCGGAAAAGGTACTTAACAAGACTTGCACCACATCATCAAGTGTTCGGCAATTTATGCGGCGTCGTGGTAGACATACATTACTGCGAATAGTTGGAACTTTGAACATCTCTTGTGAAACTGTACTCAGTGTCTACCTGTTGTTGTATTGCAAAGTTCGCCTAATAAAGCACTTTGCACTAGTTCCTGATTTTTTTTCTTGCTGTGTCTTTGTGCCTTGTCTATCTCCTGTGGGTGGCGTTTCCGGTGATGCTGTCATATGTGAATAGACTGCAGCGCGATGTTCTCTACCTCCCCTCAAACACTGCTCGAAATAATTAAAGGAACACGAAATTTTTGTAAGGAAAAGCTGCTGCACGTATATGAAATATTTTTATGGCAAATATACATTATCTGGCCATTCGTATGGCTGGGAGCATTGTCATGCAGAAACAGGTACGGACCATTGCCAAAGTGTTCCCACAATGTCGGCAGCGCACAATTGTCCAGAACTGTTTGGTACACTTCGGCATTCATGGTTCCGCAAACTAAAACAAGAGGACCAAGACCATACCACGATAAGCAGAACCAGACCATGGTGCCACCTCCTCCGAATTTTACTGTGGGTACGACACAGTTCTGTAAATATCGTTTGCCGGGCATTCGCCAAACCCACACACGTTCATCGGAGTGGGTTTTCCGTTATTCTGGAGTCCAGTAGCGACGTTTCTTGCACCACTGTAACCTACGAGTCACATTGAGAGCTATGATATTTAACTTGTGAACTGCTGTTCATCCATGACGGCGAACGGTAAGATCATTTGCGTCACCAGAGGAAGCCGAGCAAAAGCCCTGTGCCAACGTTTTTAACGAAGCCTTTCTGTTTGACATCACAACACATTTCAAGCATCAACGGCCGCGATCTGTCAATTTCGTCGGTTTACTGGATCTGGGTTGGCATATTATAATCCCCTCTTGCTTCCACTTCAAAATAACATCACTCACTCTCGAGCGGGGTATCGGGGTTGGAAATCTCAGGGATCGGATCTCCAATCCTGTGGGTTCCAATGATCATCCCTCTTTCCTCCGCACTAAGTTCGCGTTGTCTTTTTATATTGACTGTAGTATCTGCTATAAGTGTATTCTAACCCGTCAACGTCTTTTATATGTTGTATGACGTGTACGGAGGATCCCATGCGCTTTTGGAGAAGTGTCCGGTGACGAATGCCCCGATAGTGTAGATAATACCTTCATAATATATGCATAAGGAATCTGTATATAAGATAATTTAATAAATGATATGCAACAATATCATTCAAATGAATAATGGTCTTTCGAGAGTGGTCGATTCCCTGTTGTACAATGTGTGGTCACGTCGAGCGACTAAGATCATTCCACCGCATGTGGCATAGAATTGATGAGGCTTTCGAGGAGATCTTAAAAATCATCTGCTCTCTTGATTAAGTTGAGCAGTGTATACGATTCCAATCAATAAAAATTGAATAAATAATCTAGATTGAGAAGCAGTGAAGAAATCATAGTAAAACACTGAAAGGTAAAAGCATTAAAAAGCAATGGAGATTACAACAAACTGATATTTATTACATTTAACTCTCTTCTACTATCTTAATGTTAATTTCGTTTGCACATTCTCTTGATTATTACACAAAAAATTAGAATGATGTGAAGTTCTAATCGTTCTAGACAAAACCCGTATATTAACTATACGGACATCTAAGCTTCCTCCAAATGTTTCGTAATCGACCGTAATGGGCAAAGGTGGATAAAGTGACTCTGATTGAGGATACCTAGTTGACGAAAGATATAAAAGTCATTCCATCTCTCAAGCAGTAATAGTTTAAGGCAACCGTATCTAGGATATAGTTGTATTTATCAAAGACGAACGTGCGCTAACACCAAGCGATCAAACGGTGGGCGCCCACATCCTATTGATCCAAACTTATACAGACCAGACTAAAAGGAAACAGCGGCACAGATCGCGTTCAGCTTCGGTATCAGAGAAAGCAGAGCGGCGCGAATAATGAATAATCTTACTTGACAAAACCCAAAATTAATAAAACAAAAAAAAAATGTTCATTACAAACACTTGAGGTATGTACGCTTGTTGAGAAACATTAATTTGGATATACTGCTATTTTTAGGGATGGGTCAACGTTTAGGCTAGTTTTCGTTTTTCTATTTTTAACGATATTTTAATTAATTCTTGAAATCCATTGAAGAATATTTAGTGAAGGATGATGCCTCGGATATAATTTCAAAGCGCGTTATCTATTAGAGTCGCTTTGCAAATTCCAGTTCTCTTTATCTATTGATTATCTTTGCTGCTAAAGTGCTTCAAAAGTAGACGTTTAAAGATGAAGCTCTTATGCTCTTAAGATTCAACATAAGAATGTTCTCATAACACTTTCTTGAAAAAATACGTTGATGTTCAGATTATTAACACAAACTTCATGAAATAAAATTTCGGCTGTAATGAGCGTTAGACCATGGACGCTATACAAGGTCTATTCAAAAACTTCCGGAACCATTTGAATAGCGCGCTAGTGGAGTTATACAGACGGGGGAGTTGTCATCGCATGAACATACAAATAACCTCCCATTGTTTTATTGATCATAAGCAGATTCCTTTATGCTTATTGTTTGTTAATATAAGGTCATCTCCCAAGCGTGCTGCGATTGTTTAATTTTCACGATGAGAGAATTGCGCAAACAGGGTTATGTACTGAAGCTGTACGCCAAGCTAGGGAAGATATTGACAAAAACTCATCAGATGCTTCAACACGCTTACAATAACGAATGATGTTCTGGTCGTTCTTCAATATTGACAAGTCTTAAAAACCAGAGATTTCGTTCGTGCCAATCGCCGCTTAACAATGAGGGAACTTGCCGACGAATGCAAAATGTAGGATTATCCCATACAATCCTAAAGAACACGTGAACATGCTTCGAGTTGCTGCCAAATTCATACTTTAACTTATATCACAAGATCAGAAAGAGCATCGAGCTGATTGTGTCAGTATCTTCTCAACCGTGCTGAGGAAGATGAAACTTTCTTGCCCTAGCATCAGTTTGATTGATGAAACAGGTATACGGCTATAATATTGATGTCAATGGCCTTGTTCATCAGGAATTCCTCCCGTCTGGCCAGATAGTAAACAAGAGTAACTGATCCTAGTTCTGAAACGCCTCAGAAAATGAAAAGACCAGAACTTCGTGACAACGCGCCAGCTCACTCAGTGTTTTTATTTCGTGAGATTTTAGCCAAACATGGAATGATTGTGCTTCCCCATCCCCGTACTCTTCTGAACTGGCTCCAGCAAACTTTTTCCTGTTCCTCAAACTGACGACAACGCCAGAAGGAAAGAGATTTCACACCATTGAGGAGCAAGAAAAAATTCGCAGAGGAAAAAAGCGATTCCAAAAAAAGCATTCCAAGTCTACTTCAAAAAGTGGAAACACCACTAGAACATTTGTATTGGAGAGGAGATTACCATGAAAGAGATAAAGGCTACTGATCTGTTAGTTGAATGAATTGTTAATAAAAAGTTCCGGAACTTTGAACAGACCTCTTATTTGCGATGTACACTACATCAAATGGCATGCTACAGATGCTATGTAAGCAAACAATTTGCCTGGGAAATAATGATAACGAAGAAGCTATTTTGCTACTTTTATTGTGTAAAAATAAAAGAAAGCGCATACACGATGATATCACACAGAAAAAAACTTTGCTGAATTCCATCACTTGAAAAATAGATTAATATAAAATTAGATTAAATTTTGAAAATATGTCTGGTTTACAATAAATGAGGATGTAGAAGGAAAGAAGGACGAGAGATAAAAAAAAACCTGGAACAAACCAAATTTAGACATAGAGGGGTAAGACCCTAAAAACCAGCTGACGTGTCCAATTTTGGTTTACAATAAATAACAATATGTAATGCATAATGCAACAACTTGGAGCAGATCCAGGAATGATTTATTTATTTAGTTGTTCCAGCAATTTAGCACACTCATGAAACTGAAACACCGAAAACAAAAAATAAAGCTGCGGGCGGTGAACACGTGAATATTGCCGATTTATTATGGATGGCGGTTCTGAAAGTAAAACGAGATTAGACAGTCAATGTTAAAACATTACCTGTGAAGCTCCATGATTCTTTTCGGCTACTTTCTTTATGATTAGAAGGAGCTATTTTTCGTGATTTAGCGTCCTACGCATTCGTGGCATTGTGTGATCGATACGGACAATCGGAATTAAGAAAAGCAATACAAATAAACCGCAGCAGTTTATTTTCTAAATTTTAAATTGTATTAAATTAACGTGAATCAGTAGATATATTAAATTTAAATTTTTATTTGTCCATTTGCATATTGTTTTTCTGCAAAAGTTTTAACCGTTTTCCGTCCCTGCCGCAGCTGTATGTGATTGATTTTCTAATTCGACTAAGATGTTTCCTATCTGTCCGAAAAATTCCAAGTCCTATCAATATCACGTTCACGGACGGCCAAAACAGACAGTCAAAGAGAAACTTGACCGTCCGCGTAAGCAATGAAAAATGCACACCTGATGGATAGGTAGAATACTACATATATAATAAGACCTCTGTTTTTTGAGAGCGCAAGTTGATTTTAAAAGATTTTCGTAGGCATAATTGATAGGCATTATAAAAGTGAATG
>JAHWFO010092776.1:2688015-2768620 GCA_023313115.1 Rhysida immarginata | reverse complement strand
CCATTAAAAGGAGACTGACCACATTTAAATTTAAAATTAATCATTTAAACTCCTTAGATCAATAATATAACTTAAATATTTGTCGGATTAATATTCGTTATAAATACTGTCTGAATGTTTTTCCTATACTTTACATTCCCTAACCTAACCTAACTAAAATTAGCATTTATCATCTAGGAAAGTAGTTTATTTCTCATTAATAAACAAAAACAAACCGCGGCACCAAAATAAATGAATAAATAAATAAAACAGTTGGTCCTCTATTATAATCATTCAAGGAAAAATCTCCTTATTTTTTAATGGAAAAAATTATCATTTGACAAGCTCAAAATCGGTTTCTATCTGAATTGCTGACTGCACAAAACCACTTAAATAGACAAATGATTAACGCTCTTCATTTATGTAGATTCATTTTATGTGTTTCAGATTAGATTTTGAGAAGCATAGAGCGCGTTGTAATTTAGAAGAAGCAACAATTTTCAATAAAAATTACCATTCCTGCTGATATTTCAGAAATCTGCCCATTAGGAATAATAATCGCTAAATGGTGAAACCGAAAATGGCAACGGAGGATTGTGGCGGAAACTTCAACTAATTGAAGTAATATTTGTTCCCATCACATATAATCTTTACTCAATTTGAATTTTATTCACTGTTAAAGCCGAATAAAAACATTTGCAGATTGAACTATTTGTTCAAAGATAGTAAAATCATTAGAAAATCATAGCGTTTATAAGAAGTAAACTTTTCGCGATTCGTTCATTACAAAAGGGTTTTCTTCTAATATATGGAATAAATTATATGGTGAGATCAGACTTATCTCTCTAGAATTTCAAAAGAAGACAATTTAAGCATCGCTGTTAACGTTTTCATGTGTTCAACCAATAAGAGAGAAAAAAAAAAAAGGTGGGATGCCATAAAGAATTTTTTTTTCATTTTATGAAATTTCCTTTATGCGTTTTTAAAGATGCAAATGAAATGTACAAAAAGTAGAAAATTATTAATGCCTTTATTCCTAATTTCTTAAAATATTAATAATTTTTCTATTGTAACTCTGAAAGACAAAATGTAATACAAACAAAACAATTTAGCAAAATATAAAAGAATCAGTTTTAATAAATATTTTTCATATAAATTAATCTAAAAAAAACTTCAATGAATAATACATTGCAGGTACTGTTTAGTTTTAAATGCAATCTTTCTATGTAATAATTTAATGTTTTTCAGCAAAAAATATAAAAGATACTCATTTTTTTAAAAGATGGATAAAATAGCCAATTCCTTATTCAAAAGAAAGAAATTCAAAACACAGTAAATAAAATAAAATTTAAAAAAACACTCTAAAGTTCCTACTTTAACTGGTTTGGTTGGATGGCGGATTTGCGTGCGAAGAGCGAGTACTGATGGCTGCGGCAAGACCGATGGCTTGTCAGAGCTGAATCGTCGAAAAACACCAACTGAAGAACTGAGAAATACACCAGCCGATGCAAATCATTGGTACTAGACAGCCATAAAGTAGACTCCATTTAAAGTATCTCGCTTATTATAAAGCGGAACTGCCACTGCCATTTAACTTTTAACGTCATCACTTTTTACAAGGCCGTTTGAGCGTACAATTGAGCGAGACATAAAACCAGCAGTAAATTCCTATAATTGGATGTCATACGGTCTTCAAATTCGAACATTAAAGAAGACCGCATAGAAGAAATAAATGAATAGACTTAAAGTTTTGTGACATAACCATCTCATATTTAAAAAAAAAAAGTGAAATGGCTGCATTTTTTTATATCGTTCTCATTTTCACTGAAGGGAATAATTTTATTTGATATTTTGTATATAATAATGAATGAAGTTTTATTACTTCTCACACTGCAAATTGAAAGATATTGAAAGCAGAATAGATAATAGCTAGATCTTATCACGATAATTTATTAGAAAAAAAGGAGCTCGTGGAGTATATAATGCGATGACAGATTTCTATATTTTCTATATGAATAATTAAAAAATAACCATTTATATTTATAGTGACACTAAATAAATTCAGATGCTCTCTAGCTAATCCAATGTCGTTCTTTCTAAGAATTTACTTAGCCAGGATTTAATTAACTTCACTTTGGATAGCTACTTTCGCAATTTCATCTCGAACAATCATTGAACTTTCACAAGAGAATTTGTTTCCAAACGTCTAACAACACCTTGTACTTTTTGAGTTTAAGAGGGAATCTTTAATTAAATCCTCAACAAGCATTCTATGCACAGCTGTAGGGCCTGATTCGCGCTTGTCCTTCCGCTTATTATCATTTGTCGCATGGGGCTAGTGTTTCCATCAAAGCGTCCCCTGAGAGAAAGTGTCACACAAAACTCTTAGTGTTCTGCCTATACAAAATTATGAATATTTTTGAATTTACATGTTAGTTTAAATGCTAACGAAACTGCAAGGGTTGGATAAAAAGTAATGGCAACGATGCTATACTTTTGAAAATGCTTTATTACTAGACAAAACATCGCATATATTTCTTGAATCCCATATCTCTTTCTGCCACACTTCTGGAAGGCATCATACACCATCAGCGCGCCCATCTCTGTTGGCGCCCCGTAGTCACCGCCTTACGGGTGATAGCGGTTTTTGTATTATAATGGATCCCTCTAAATGGCTCTTTCATTTTGGCAAGGAATGTTATCGAGTGTTTATGGCGGATGTTCCAGTACTTTTTATCATCAGCGGCGCAGAGGGTCCGTCACGGCATTAGTAGTGTGCATCCTAGCATTGTCATGAAGGATGATAAGGGTCGTTTCAAGAAAGTGCCGTCGCTTTCTCCTTAAAGCTGGACAAAGATGGTGTTCCAAGAAACGACAATAGTGGTACCATCTACCATTTATTTTGGTGGGACAACATTTTGGTGTAGTGTTACCTTTTGGATGTCATTAGAGTGTTAATACTAATCTCCACAGTATTTGACTGAACATCGGACAGTTACCAGTCACTGCACTAGCTCATCTGACTTTTCGTTCTTAACAACCAGTTACTTTTTATCCAACCCTTGTAATTATTATCAAAATAGTGCTTATCTACAGCAATTAAAATTTCCAGCATCATATCTATAAATTTTCTTGAAGCACTTTTAATAAATTAAAATATTTTTTTTAAATGTCTCTCATCTACAAAGTTCTTTTGATGATTATATACTGTTGACTAATTATCGTCTGACATTATTGTAGTTTTCTTTGGCCACATATTTCCATGCTTGAATGTGCTATATGATAAAAGCTGGGCACTCATTTTTGTATAAAAACCTGCATTCGTTATACATTTTTTGCCGAATGTCTGAACTAAAGAAAAGATAACGTTGCTTTGGATTAAAATAAGAACAACCATATACAATCCCTGGCAAAAAATATAGGTTAATTTTTTCCATCGCAATTTGTTATAGAAAAGGAAAGCTATATCACTGTAAATATTGAATCACATCACGCATTTGAAAGAGCATCATAAACAACCGGGTTTATTGCAAAGAAAAGTAGTATTGACTAACAAACAACATTGGATTTTTTTTTCCAAAATGAGCAAATCATACAATATATACATTGAAAAAAGAATGCGATTATCACATTCAAGAGAAATAAATATACGATAATCAGCAATTAATATTTTGTGGCACCACCTTTTGCTTTGATTATCGCCTTCATTCTTAATGGCATTGATGCATACAGTGCTGCACAACGTTCACGGCTGATTTCTTGCCAACTTTCTCGAATGGCATCCTTCAGCTCAAGTTTAGATGTGGGTTTTTCTGATTCACAATTTTCTTCAAATCTCACCACACGGTTTCTATTGGATTTGCATCTGGGCTTTGTGCTGGCCATGACATTCTCTGTTTGTGATGATAATTCATCCATTCGTTAACTACTTTGCTACGATGACAGGAGGCATTATCCTCGAATTTAAATTGGCTGTCGGCATCAGGAAAGAAGTCTTCCAAAGTTGGAATAAGAAAATTGTCCAGTATCTCAGTATATACCTACCCGGTCACAGTGTCATTTAAAATACACAAGCACCCAGGGCCATAAGCCGTCATGCATGCTCAAATAATGATGCTTTGGGAAATTTCAAAGTTGACTTTAAACAATCTGGATGGAATTTCTCATCCAAAGATAGATACCGACGTCATCACCATTGCCAAGACTTATTCTGCATTCATCATTGAATATAACTTGTTCCCAATCGTCTACAGTCCATGTTTTATCGGCTTTAACCCATTGCAGGCGCTTTTTTCTACGCTTCTTTGAGAGAAACTGTTTCATTATAGATTTGTTGAAGGAAAACCCAGCAAATAAATTTAGCCTATTCCTAGCAGTACGTTCACTTACGTTGACTCCACACTTTTACCACACTTTGTTCATCTCATGTGATGTAGAAGAACGCATCTTCTTACAAATCTTCACTAATTTCTTATCATCTGTTGCTGTCGTCTTTCCGGGTCGTCCACTTCTGGCCGCATTCTCCACATGTCCAGTCGTCCGAAATTCCTGCCACACACGCGATTCGGTGTTTTGAGAGCATCTCAGTAGAGTTGCCACCTCCAATTGCGTTTTCCCTTCCTGAAGTAATCGAACAGTGCGAGTCTTCCTTCATGTCCATAGACAATTCTTTAGTTGGACCCATTTCATCTGGTTTATATGGCATTTAAGAATTCTGTTACGTCTACTAACTTTTATATATATGTCTTTATTTCTTAATGTTATTTTCACTACAAAATCTGCTCTTTAAGATACACGACCTTTGTGTTTAGAATTGCCAGTGTTTAGAATTGCCAGTGTTGTAGCTTTTCTTTTCCATAACTTACTGAGATGGAAAAAATTAACCTATATTTTTTTCCAGGGATTGTATGAGCACTTATTAGGAAATAAATATCCTAGAAGAATGATGTGGGCTAAGAATATTGCTTAAGGCAGAACAACATTGATTACTTTAAAAAACCTGAAAAGAATATAATCACACAATTTTGAAACCGGCAAAAGTGAAAATCCGTGTTCTTATATTTTCATGAACCATTCTTCTTTTCAATAATTTTTCTAAAAGGCGTGTTTAGCCATTTTCTGGTAATTCTTTGAAGAAACATTTAAACAAATTCATTAGCAAAGGTAAATGTTATCTCTTCCAAGATAAATTTCATAATGCTGTTATTTCTTTAAAACATAAAATAGTCCTAGTCTTTAATTAAGCAGCATATCTTAAGGTTTAAAAAACTTAAATGATTTGAAAGTTCTTTTTATTTTATCCTAAACTGTATTAATAATACCTTATTATCGTACCGTTCAAATCTGCACCGAAACGGTTTCTCTTCGTTAATCCGGGCCAACAACCTCGAGGGATTAGCGATGTTTACTTTAATACGTGTTCGGAAAGTGAAAAAAGGATTAATTTTTGAAAAATTATATATCGAGGCTTTATTCAATTTCATAATTAAAGCGAGAACATGAAAACAACAGGTGGATGAACTTTTTTTTTTCCTTCAGAGGAAATTTTAAATTTTAATTAATTTATGTTCATATAAAGCGAAACGATTAAAAGCAATTCAAGTAAGAGTAAGTGAGAGCATGTGATGACTCTTTTCAGCTTCATCTTAATTTAAATTGTTTACTTAACGAACCCGCCTTTTATTTGTCTTTAATTAAGGCTTGCTTGTCTATCCTCCTCTTATTTTATCATAGTGGGATTAAGTTTATGAACATGACAGGTCACTTTGCCACGCGCATGCTGACGGGACCTAAACCTGGCTCACCCTCTTGGCAGTTCTGGAGTATTAATCCTTCCGTCGTTGCCACGGCAGCAAATCTTCTTGAGCTGCCGTGACGTTGCCGTTCACCAGTTATTCACAGGAAAATGTCTATAATGACGTGATTTTCTATGGAACAATTGATCTCTTTGAAGGACTGCTCTGAACAATTTGAGGGACGCGGTTAGAAAAGCCTTCTGATCCGCCTTTGCCAATGGGTCCGGTAAAAATTACTCGAAAATCTGATTTCTCTAAGGAAGGAAGATGAGGTCGAGTTAAATCCCTGCGGCAACTCTCTTGTTAAAACAAAGTAACGGTCCTCGCTATTACAAGAAGATTTATTATTGCCATTTGTTAAAGTCAACTTTGCGTTTGTTCCAGGCTGTTACGTTTATTAAAGAGGAATATTCTATTAATAGAGATTTTAAATATGAAAAAATCATTACAGTCGACTCCGCTTATAAGAGCCTAGTCGGGGAACTGAAAAAGGTTCTTGTTACTGTTATAACAAGTTTCTTCAATATCTTAAAAAAATCTGTTATTTTTAAACGTCTTTGCTTACAAAAATTTCTCAACGATCGAAAGATCATTGGCGTGTCTTCAAGCTCTGCCTCTTCCTCTACACCCATTGCCTCTTTTTCATCATCATTCGTATCGTTTCGCACATTTCCTGATCAATTAATACACCTAATATTCAAGATTTTATCGATGTCTACGTTTTCTTCAAATTCTTCTTGTGGCATTTCACTCACATCTAGATGATCCGCTTTCCCTGATGAAGCCATTCTGCTGCCTGTAAAAAACTGCTCAAAAATTATGTTTCTCAACAAGATAGTTACCCAACAATCGACACGGAGATAGTTACTTAAATACACATACAATATAACCTGAAAACACGTTGCGAAATGCTTGGTTGCACGTTGCACGATCTCGTATTTGTTGAGACGAAAGACATATATTAAAGACACACCCCAAAACCTGCCGCCATGCTTGAAGCCATATGGGAAGCTCCGCCTCCCAGAACCGTTATGGCCGAAAGTGAGTGAAGATGATGCAAAACACCTGGCTAAACATGAAGATAGCTGATTAACAGTTCTTTAACAGGCCAATCACGGACTGATAAGTTTATCATTTCGTTAACTTTGTTATTTTTTATTATACAGGGCAAGTAAAAATGATGGACCCGATTTCAGAAGTTTACTCTGTGAAATCTAATAAACATATGGGATTGTGAGACATGTGTTACGAAATGTAAACTTTCAAAGTTAACTTCAAACACATCACATCACATCACAGGTATTCTATGTGAGCGCCTTGCGTAACCTGATACACATCAAGTCGAAGTCTATCTCCTACCAAACCTTTCGTAAAATGTCGCGGTCAATATCATCAATGGCTGCAGTGATGCGGGCACGCAGGTCATCCACTGTTGTTGGCAGTGGATCTCTCCGATAATTGGTACGGAAACGCCGTTGAACACTAATCACAGTTGTTTACATGATAGTCAAAGCACACAGAACGATCTCCGTTCTCCAGTCAACGCCATTTTCTTTAATCGCTTGCTGCTGGCCCTTAACGGTAGAAAGTAAAAACACTGCATGAAAACGAAACTGTAAAAGTTAACCTTTCGAAGCACATGTCTCATATTAAAATACATTTATTAGACATCACAGAATAAATGTCTGAAATCGGGTCCATCATTTGGACTTGCCCTGTATTTTATAAACAATTTTTCGATCATGGTTACAATTTCAATTTCGTTTCGATCATCTTTCAGTTACGTATTGTCATTTCAGTTACGTATTAAATTATGCTTGTGGAAAGTGATTCCTGATCCTTTTTCGTGTATATTCGTACAGCTGTACGCGGAACAACTTTGAGGAATGATTTTGAATTAACTATTCCTTGGGCACAAAATCGTCAAAAATAAAGCAGCCAGACTGCTAACTATTCCACGGCTCACTGCTGCCCAGACCGTTATGGCTTCAATTGGTTTCACTTTGGTGGATCAGCCTCGGTGGCTCAGGGGTTGCGTGGTCGCCTCTGATTCCCGAGGACGCGGGTTCGACCCCGGCCGGGGACGACGAGGATTTTTTCAGGGGGAAAATCCTGAGATCACGCACTTCCTTCGGAAGGGAAGTAAAGCCGTTGGTCCCGTGTAGTCGTTTGCCGGCTGCACGTTAAAGAACCCTTGCGAGGCAAAATTTGCGGCCCCTATACTACCGTCCTGAAATGACCATGGCAGTTGAAAAGGACGTTAATACCAAAACAAACCAAACAAACCAAACCAATCACTTTGGTGGCGATGTTAACAATAGGATTCGGACTCTACCTTTAATATACGTCATTGGGTGATATTAGGCTTTTTGAGAATAAGTTAATTATAAGCAGTACCAAAGTAGCTGATAAACAAATAAATGCTTAGATAAATAAAACTAAGAAGCCTAATGGGAACCTATAAGCGGAGAGGGTCACGGGTTCGAATCCCGCCGTCGGCATGGATGTTTGTGTTTGTCCCCGGAATGCGTAAAAAAAAATTAATAATCACAGATATTAGTCATGCGGAAGGGCGCAAAATGCTTCAGTGTTGACGCGCCCATAAAACCTAACGAATAAACAACAAACAATTGAACCTATAACTTATAATAATAAATATAATTAAATTAAATAAATTTATTTGGGTTGATCAAATTTTAATCGCAATGGTGTTTTGGAAAGCTTAGTGAATGTGCTTTAAGAAAATCCAATCAAAATGATAAAATGTTAAAGCAAATGTTGGAAGCTCAAATCTTCGCGACAACTTGTAAAAGAACTATTAACCTTATAAAATAATTTTATTTGTCAAGCTACAATTTCATTCATTCCATGAATACTTCAAAACGTGTAGTTGCATTTTGTTCTGCTCCCAGTTTAAATTAATCTACGGTGACCATCTGGTGTCCTTTAGATTTATTTGCTTTTTATTAATTTTTTTTGAAAAAAATGATTTTGTCCTTTATTATTACGATCACGGTGAGTTGATGAATTTTTATACATATTTAAGGTTCAACTTTTCATAGATATTCTGAAAATCGAGTCTCAAAATATTTCAAAGAATTAAAATATCAATTGTTTTGACCGTAAGGCGCCCATTAACCAAAGTATTAATTTAAACAAAGTACATGTATTTCAAAATTTGAAAGAAAAAAAAAACCACTATCAGCATCCAGAGTCAATATCATTTTATCAAATTTAAAGTAATTCACTGTGATAATGCTGTAATTCACTGTATCATTTTATCAAATTTAAAGTAATTCACTGTGTTCAATGCTTCGAGAAATGACCGAAGTTGAATATATTCCTTTAAATGAAATTCTCCAAAAATGAAAATTATAATTTTAATTATTTAGATGAAATTATAAATTTTTAAATATTTCTGATAAAAATATAACTATTGGTTGTGGAAATTAGAAATTTAAACAACTTTTATTGAAAGATAACTTCAGCCTTAGGACTATGATATGTTTACCGAGTGCTATGTTTTCAATTTTTAGTTGTTTTTTTGTTTTTTGTTTTTTTTTTGCAGTTGAAGCTTGTATATTAATATTTCTATATGACCTGCTTAAAAATGCATTAATACCAAAAATATCACTGAATCAGTGTTATGTTAAATGTGTTGTATATATTAAAGGAAAAATAAAATAAAATAAAAAAATTAGTTAAGGCATCGTTATCCAACGATAAAAGGGATTTAGCATCAAAATTTTATGTGCAGTAGCGGATCGTGATTATAATTAGTGGAGGGACACAAATACAAAATTTTACGTTCTTAGGCCTTTTCGTACAAAAGTTATAGCTTGATTTGTATTTGGAGCTATAACCGAGGCGGAGGCCGCAGAGGACTAAATCAATTTTAGTGTGTAATAGCTAAAATTTTAAGCAACACATAATAAATATAAAACATTTCAGGTTTCTGGACTTCTGGTTTTAAATTTATAGCTTGATTTGAGATTGAGGCCACAAGGCCCCTGCCAAAGAGACTTATATAATTTTTAATATAGATTAGCTAAATTTTTAAATACCACACTATGATTAAACAAAATTTCCGTAGACTTCTCCGTTCAAATTTTATAGCTTCAATTGTATTTGAGGCCGCCAGGGCGCCGAGGCCTATACCAGTCTCCTTGTATATTGTCTATAATTTTTAAGTAATGCACTGTAAAAATATAACACTTCAAGTTCTCAGGCCTTTTTATTATTCAAATTTTAGAACTTATTTGTGATTTGGGCTTCAGGGCCCCTGCGGAGACCTAAGAGCCTTATACCAGTTTTTCCTATATATTAGCTAAAAATTTTTAGTAAACTACTATAAGTATACAAATTTCAGCTTTCTAAGCCATTTCGTTCAAACATTATAGCTCTGTTTGTGTTTAGGACCCCGGCCAGGGATCCAGAGGACTATATAAGTTTTAGTGGATAAGAGCTAAAATTTTAAGTAACACACCATAAATATGCAGAATTCAGATTTCTGGACTTCCGGTTCAAAAGTTATACTTGATTTGTGACTGGGAGCTCAGGGCCCCTGTCGAGACCCAAGAGCCTTATACCAGTTTTTAGTGTATATTAGCTAAATGTATAAGTAATTTTCTATAAGTAAATAAAATTTCAGGTTTCTAGACCTTTTCTTTTAAAAGTATGCCCGAGGACGCGGGTTCGATCCCGGCCGAGGACGACGAGAATTTTTTCAGGGGAAAAATCCTGAGATCACGCACTTCCTTCAGAAGGGAAGTAAAGCCGTTGGTCCCGTGTAGTCGTTTGCCGGCTGCACGTTAAAGAACCCTTGCGAGGCCAAATTTGCGGCTCCTATAACGCCGTCCTGAAATGGCCATAGTAGTTGAAAAGGACGTTAATACCAAATAAACCAAACCAAACCATCTTTTAAAAGTTGTACCTTTGCTTGTGTTTGAGGCCTGTGGGGCTCTGCTGGGGCCTATATTACTTTTTTTGTATATTTGCAATATTTTTAGTACCACTCAATGAAAATACAAAATTTCACGTTCTATAGGCATATCAGCTTCCTTCTATAATGGTTACTAGCAGAGGACCCGGCGTTGCCCGGGATAATTACGCTTGTAGGTAAACAGAACAACCTCAAAAAGCTAAATTAAACCTCCAAATTGGTTAAATGATAACTCAATCACTACAATATAGAGCGAAGGGACTATCCATTCTAAGAAAAATCCGAAAGACAGGAATTTACCTCTTCACTGAAAAAATCCATTCTAGGTGATATACCAGGAATTGATTTACCGAAAAAAATTTTTTAAAGGCTCACAACGGATGGGCCTCTCCAAGGATGCCTTCTAGTCTAAATAATTTTTTACTCATGTAATCTTACTTTAGATGTACACTTGATGTTGTTGCAATTTCCTTTCTTCTTTTGATGTCTTGAAGCAAAAATTGGCCATTCATCACTTTGTGTAGTCTAGCGGTCGCCGATTCTTCTATTTACTTGCTTACCATTTGCTCAATACAGCACGGAGCAAAAGGAGTGTTTCCTCTATCGTCTTTCACTCTTTCTCAATAGTCTGCTAACTCATTATCTCCAGTTACTGATCATTTTTAAAGATTTTCAAGAAATTGTTAAGTACTAAGAATTCTCTTTTCTAAGAAAAGCCTGAATAACAGGAATTCTATGCATTGAATTCTATATTGCACAAACTTTGCCTTGCATTGTGGGTCATGAGACATATTGTTGGTCCGTGCAGAGCGTTTGTGAATTGCGTGTTGATACCATTGTTGATACCTATTGTTGCAAAAACTTTGTATTGCATTGTTGGTCATGAGATATTTCTCATTAATATGCCCTGCCATGAATATCGATTTTTTGTCAATAATTATTATTTTTTCGAAATCTGAGGTAGACAGTGACCTTCCTCATGCTTTGAAGGTCATGTATGCGAAATTTTATCAAGATCGGAATAAAACTGTAGATTTGTATAAAAAACAAACAAACAAACAAACAAACAAACAAACAAACAAACAAACCCACAAACAAACAAACAAACATCCTTCTTTATATATATGAAAGATATTTTTAGTACCAAACAAAAATATACAAAATTTCAGGTTTCTAGACAGACCTTTCCGTTCAAAAGTTATAATAACTTGATTTGTATTTGAGGCCAAGGAGTCTTCTGGCGGGCCCCGTAGGCCTACATATTTTTTATTTGCTATAATTTTTTAGTACCACACTATAAATATACAAAATTTCATGTTCCTAGGGGTCGTTCCGTTCAAATGTTATAGCTTCAGTTGTATTTAGGGCCTCGGGACCTCCGGCGGGGCCCTAGAGGCTTATTTCACTTTTCTTGTACATGTCTATTGGTTTTATTTTTATAGAACCGCACTACGAATTTACGAAATTTCAGGATTTTTGCCCTCTTTGTTCAAAAGATAAAAAAGGAGCCATGAAATTTATGCAATATTTTTGGCACCGTCCTCTGTAATAGGGCTTACGTGTGTAGAATATTTCAAGCCTCTAGGTCAATCCTTTCAAAAGTTATGGCTTCAAAATGTTACGAGCAGTAGCAGGAGGATTCGCTATACTTCAAATAGAGTTCTTTAAATTTTGACGTCAAACAGTCAAACTCTGATGTCACAAATTGCTCAAACGCAAATAGACATGAAAGGAAGTCAGTTGGGGAAACCTTAAAAACACATGGTTTGGTCCACCCTAGAGGATTCGCTATATTTTTCGTTCCGTCCTCTGTATAGGCGTGTGACATACATGTTATATACATCTGTACCGTCGTTAATAGGGTTTTAGATGATGTATACATCTGTACCTAAAAACATTATTTCCTCTCTCCGTGTCTGTTATATTTATTAATACCGATAAATGGAATTTAATGCTGATAAATAGAATTCGATATATCGACAGAATATCCGATATATCAATAGAGGAGATATACAGTATCAGCGCTTGGCGTCCTTTATTTCAGGAGCAAAATATGGTCACCGTAAATATACAGGATGGTTATAAAATAAGTTCGCTTACTCAAAGTCCTCTAGAGCCCAATCTAATGAACCGATTGTGATGCAAATTGAAATGTAGGCTATTCAGATCATGGGAGAGAGAATTCCGGAAGAAAAAATTTAGTGCAATGAAAAATGAAAATTTTAAAACTCGTTTTATTGTTTTAAACAAGCAGACAAGGTTTTTTGTTTGATTATAGCATATGATAATTCTCAATATCGGCCTTATTAGCAGAAAGTTTATCCAAATTAGAAAGTCAACATAACCAGAATTGAATGGATTGATCCATTCATTATATTATGTTTAGTGAAAAGCTTTCACGAAAGATCATGGTTTTAAGCAAGAAAGAACGCGCACTGTTGGTAAAGTTGTTTTACCCAAAGCCAACTAAAAAGACAGGCCGGTGCACTTAAAAGTCACATGACCAAAGTAGATCGAGCAACAATCCAAACTTTTGCCTGCAAGGTGGCACCCAACAATTGTACCCGCTCAAAGTCTGAAAACTGCTTTATTTAAACCAATCCTACAGCATGCACTGGATGAATGACAACATTTAAATTTCATGGGAATGCCTAATTTTTAAGTAAAATAGCGATATTCCATGAATTTTGGCAAGGTAGTGTATACAGATAGATAAATGAAAGTTATAACAATTAAGACCTCAGAGCATAGAATTATTAGACAATACCATTATTATAGAAATAAAACTTTATGAAACCAGCTTTCCTATATTTCTTGGAAAAATTAACCAAGTGAACATTCATAATAGTCAATTTTATCTCAAGCGAATGCCTTAAAGGACCATATAATAAAATGCTTTATCAGCCAATCATTAGTTACGGGAGTCATCAGCTAATATTATTTGCTGAACTTTGTATTGTTTCAAACACTAAGGTTAAATCGATTATGAATCATTAGCATTTCGTTCGTAATTCGAGTGGTATCAGATTAATTAATCTGGGGCAATTACTTATAACAGATTGTTTGATTAACGTTTGATTTCGCAGAATAATGAAACACAAATGACAAAGGGAATCAAGCGAAACTCGGATGACTTTCAAAACTCATAACTTTTACAAACGTCATTTCTGTAATAATTTAGATTCCGGAATAAATTGATAAATTTATTATCTCTATTGAAAATTAAACATCCTAATTTTCATCCTAAGTATTTTTAAAGTTATGAAATGAAGAGTTCCCTGTAATTTCTTCTTGATGAAGTTGATGGATGCCTTGCAGTAGATAGCGGGAGAGAAAACACAAAGAATTCCGACCAGGGAATTATTTCTCTCCACACAAATATATAAACAGATGAAAAGAATTGTTAACAAAAACGACTTTTGCGACCGCCATGACGACTGGGATTGCTACTATTTCTCAGACTAAATATCAACTTGGAATCAACAGTGTCCTCACAAAATGCTCGACGCTTGCGTAATAACCATTTTTAAACGTATTTAGTTTTTAAGCCATTTAGAACGTTATTTACCTCAAACATTTTCTGCGACAAACATCAGACTACTCTATCTACCGGGTGATCCAAAAATAACAGAAAATACAATAAATAGCAATATGCAGTATTCGGAAGCAGAAGAAGTGTACCGAAGTCGATGACTATACCGGACCCCTTGGGACATTATTGTTTTTGCTAATATTTATTAAAAATAAAAAAAAAATAAAAATAAAAAAGTGGAATGTTTGATTCATAATGAAGACATTTATTAACAGAACAGTTACGTATCTGACCATCAGATGACAGGAACATGATACAGGATAGATATTGTGTGTGGCAAATGAATTTGGCCTATTTCTGCACACGTTTGACTTCAGATAACCTTATATCCAAAATCGTAAGGTATATGATCTAGAGACTGTGGAAGCGACTAAGGACACAATTTTCTTCAAACGTTGACTATAGCAGTCACTGGACTAAATCAATTACATATGACGATCACCAACTTGCATGAATTCACTCTACGGAGTGTTTGCTTCTCTTGCAAGTGGAACAAGGATATTCGTCAATGGCTTTGAAATTCACAAACGATGTATCCTTTATAGTTGACAGCAATATGAAGACTACTAGTTCTACAGAAGGTCGATTACGATCTATGGTAACGATTTGGAGGAGAAAAGTTTACAAAGAAAATCCTTTACTTTACCAACGATCATTTTCTATTTGGTGACCCTGATTGTGGACTATTGCCCTGCACCATATCTTCCACTGTAGAAGAGATGTCTGCAGAACGGTGAGGCCGATGTTGTTCCATTCCTGTTTGCCAATTTTCCAGAGACCCTCAATGGTTGTTGAACGGTTTCGAGAAAAACTGGTTACAATAATCCAAATCCACGGAAATCCATCGGGAGTGTATCTTGTGACTTGAAAAGGTATAATCTGAATTCCTGTTTCATCTTCCAAATCTAACTTAAATTGAACGAGTGGACAAGAACGACAGGAAACCACTAATCCACATAAGATATTTATTAGTGGTTTCCTGTCGTTCTTGTCAAGTTGTGTCCACAGTTTCTGGCTCTATTTGCTCTCATGAACGGGTCGAGTTAGACGTATGGCTGGAGGCTTTGTCTTGATGCAGCCAAACTTTGATTTTGTCCTCTCCATACAATGTGGGGATTTCCTCGTGGAAAATTGGACTGAGAAGATGCTGCTGATAGTAAAGGTAGTTAACCTTAGCCTTCCTGTCCACTCATCTGATTGTGAGCTTGGCGTTGTACGAGTATCCAGCAATCACCATAAACACTTTTGAAAAAAACTTTCTTTATATTCTTCATAATTTCGGTCAGGCAATAAATCATTACCAAAGATCGTAATCAACCTTCTATACGCTTCTCCAAGCGCCTATACCGACCAGTTGAAAATGAGAGTATCTTTACGAAAAATGAGTTTTGTTCCTAAAATGTTTTCAGTTTTTAAAATGTATAAACAAGCATAAACAGTAATTAAGGGGAAGAGGGAACCTTGGGAATTTCGATTTAAGGTTACCGTTGTAGCATAGCCGAAAGACAAATTACACTTAATTAAGCCATTTTTATTACCATTTTGCGCAAGAGTTTTCCACGTAAATTTATTTTCTAGTATTCACAAGAAATTTAATTCGTTTTCAGAAGGCAAGAAAGAAACCAAATAAGTTTTTATGCGGTTGGTGGTTACTTAAAGAAAAGAAGATCTAATCAGATTCTAATTGCAGCATCATTCTTCATCCAGCTGACGTTCTCTTTTTTCACTCTATCTTTCTGTCTTATTCATCTCTCTGCCTTATTCGCTTTTGCTCTTCAAGCCAGCTCTGAGTTATTTCCTTCTTTGCATGAGCATTATACGCCGGGTTTTGATCATCCACGACCTTTACATTTACATTTACGCTGCGTAGGATGATGAGAAGACCCCCTCCACCCCTTCATTAAGTCGTTCCTCTACTCCACGCCCTCAATGGCATTAAGGGAAATCCTCATGGAAGGCTTAATGAATGTCTAATGACAGTGGCTCTTTCATTCGTTGACTGACGTTGATGTTCATTAATAAACGTAGTCAGAGCTATTGAATTGTAATAAAAGCAAAAAACTTCTTGAAATTTATTTTTAACTTTGATAACGACCACAAGTTTAAATGCAACCCAGTGGAGATCACATTATGAATTGCTCCTAGGTCCTTGGGGCGAATCCAGTTTTAAATCTGTTCATGTTGGTGATTGGTAATAAAACTGCAGTTTCCAAATTTAATAAGAAAATGGAGAGCTGTTTTAATATAAATTCATTTTATTACACCGTCTTTTATAAACTGCCACCAGCCCGTGTTAAGTTACAGGAAAATCAATAAATTTTTCTCAGTGTATGCAAACTTTACCTGCTGCAAATATGCATTTAAACAGTAAAAGTTTTTTTCCTGCAGTCATTTCATTATAAAATTTTTATAATTTCTTTTGACGATAAATGTTCGAAATAATTTTTTCATTTATAAGGTCATTGCATAGAATCGTAAGATTTTTGTGGATTTCGTTCTCTTGTGAAATCTTGTGGATTTTCAAATTGCCCTGACTTGGCTATTGTAGATAGTAAGATGTGGTTTTCTGTAATAGAAAGAGAATTCAAGAAATCCCTTGACTCTCCCCTCCTATTAGTTATCCCTTCTTCAAACACAAGTTTCTTCTTCTTCTCTAGTTTAAATTCCTTAGAAGGTATGCGGCACCCCTGTATCACAACGATAAACGATATACGGGGTGGGCTAATAGTTTCAGTGTTAACAGTATCATAGTATAATACACTACCTTGCCAAAGGTCATGAGATACCCCTATTTACCTAAAAATGAGGCACTTTCATGCAATTTAAATGTTGTCTTTCATCCCAACATTACTTGCATACTGTAGGAATAGCTCAAATAAAGCAGCTTTCGGACTTCTAGAGGGGTACAATTGTTGGATGCTACCTTGTAGGAAAGAGTGTTAGAGAGACGTCAACACTGCTAAACATCCCCAAATCATCCGTTCAAAACGTCATCCGAGCGTGGAAAGATAAGATCCTAAATCCGTTCACAGAGTCCACTGAGACAACTTTAAACACCAAGTCTGTTCGCAGGGAACTGCATTCACTGGGTTTTCATGGCACAGCTGAGGCCCACATATCCCATATCAGCACCTGCAACGCAGCGAGGAGATTGCAATAGAGCAAAGAGAGACGTTACTGGACTCTGGAGTAATGGTGGATGGTTGAATGGAGTGACGAGTCACGATACACTATCTGACAATCGGATGGAAAAATTTGGGTATGGCGAATGCCCGGAGAACGTTGTCTGGCAAGCTGGGTAGTGCTCAGTGATGTTCGATGGAGGGTAGTGATTATGTATGGGTGCTATTGGTGGTTTGGTTAAGGTCCAATCGTTTCTGTGGCTATCATATGAACGCGGAGCTTTGCCAAGACATCCTGGCCAACGCCGCACACCGTCACTAGCAGCACTTTGAAAATGGCCCTTTCTCTTTCAACACGATAACGCACCTTGCAACAAAGCAAGGGTTATAGGCAGATGTTTTGATGAAATTGCGGTTCAAGAACTTGACTGGCCTGCACTGGCCTGATTATGAAATGCACGACAGCGGTAGCTGTTAAGGTTTATAGAGTGGACTAATAGACGTAAAAAACCCCAAAAAACACAACAAACGCCGATAAATGTTTATGTTGGAGATGAAAGAATTGCCAGCGTTATTTAAAGCAAGAGAAAACAACAACAATACGTCAAATCAAGATAACTTTACACACGGAAGAATTCCCATGGACTTTAGCGTACACTTTGCCGCAAGCCACACAGCATTAGTTACGGAAGCAAAAGGTCTATTCGTAAGCTTTTGTTGTCTGCAGTGAATAAGAAGAAACGTCTCTAGTTGTAGAGTAGCACAATAATCAAACAGTAAATCATTTTATACAGAGAAAACAGAACGAAAGCGTAGATTCTGCGTGCACTGTCACTACATTCCAAGCTAGTAGAGGTAACCTTGTGATTCGGGACACGTTTTCGTGGAATTTTTTCTTGCGGATCGGTCAGAAATATTTAAAAATCTTGCAGAAGTATTATTTTGATAGTTTACTCCAGTAGAAATCGGCACTTCCAAGAGAAGTTCCCACTTTATGCACAGATGGTCTGAAGAAAGAAAGAGACGAAGAATTTACCTCGTTGGATCGGCATCCACAATCATCGGATCTCGACTCAACTGAATATTTTTAGAAGAAGGTCTAAAGGGGCTTTAGAGAGCTAGATCAACAACCGTAAAATCTCAATTATTAAAAATGATATTGCAAATTTCCCAAGCCACCTATCGATATCCCATCGTGGAAATGTATTGAAGCAGTTACCGACTGCAAAAGATAGCTGAACGATGTAGTGAATATTGAAGTACAATAGTATGGTCATAATGAATTGGCCATTAAATGTATTATTAAACGCAGTTTAGGAAAATGATACGCCATTAAAATCGGACTATTGTCCTTATTAAATTCACAATTAGCATGATCATAATTATTAACAAAGAGTACCATATGTTAGTACTATTTAAATTCGATAATTAATATTCTATAATATAATTACACTCATAATTACTTTGAAATAACTTTCTTCGAAATTACATAGATTTAATGATTGGTTTAGAATTCAGATGAAAGGGGTTTCAAATCTTCCAGAACGATCATTCAGTATACAGGGAGAGTCAAAAGTCACTGGACATAGCTGAATTTTGAAAATGGTGTATAAAATGAACTATATGACCATGCTAGCCGGGAATAGGATAGGTGCTCTATCTTTTGGGACAGTTTTGGTGTTTGGAGGATACTAGGAATTCGCCATTTTGAATCAAGGTTCATTTTCTTAAATGGGATCGAGGTCAGGTGGCATGTCAAATAATACCAGTTTTTTTTCTCAGGGATTCATTCCTGTAATCAGATTTCAGTTATCTGTTGTGGTTCACAAGTTATTAACAAAACAAGTTATTCACAAATACCATCGTCTGTTGCAGGTAATTGAAGATGGGACTAATGGAGGAGAGGATTTATCTGATCTTGATGCCAGGAGCGCCCCTGTCGTACCATTGCAGCTGATTTTAAGGCCTGGCAACCCGAAAGAGAACAAATCGGGCACAGTATCGTCGTATATGTGATATCACATTACAGAGATATTGGCACTGTTGAACATAAAACTCGTACAAGCCAGCCAAAAACAACAACCAATGAGGCAACCTGAACAATGGTGTTGGTAGCATTTGCAAAGAGTCCACAACGCAGCACAAGACGGCTTGTAGGGTGTGAGGACTCAGCAAATCATCTATAGCACAGATTCTGCGTACCAACAAGTGGCATCCAGTCAAGTTCAGATCACGGTCTATTGATATACATGGTCATTGAGCTTCGGCCATTTTCCATTGTTTCGAGAAGCTAAGGAAAACAGACCGCGCCAGGTGCCGCATAGATCGCATTAAGGCCGACCGTGATCTGCGATAGAGTTTTTCATTGAAACTGAAAATGAAAGTAAAGTTTCTTTCTGCCGATAGGGCGGCGCTGCAGGCGCAGTTGGGCCGATTGTACATGCAGCGCCACTTTTTAATAGAGTTACCGCCCTACCGGGAGCTAGAAACTTTAGCTTCATTTTAACAATGGAACTCGATGACCATGAATATTTATAGACCGTGGTTCAGATGCAGCAAAACTATCCGAGAATGTTCCGGACAGACTTGAGGAGTTCTGTACCTGGGCTCTGGACAACTATCGACTGGATCCTTCATTTGCACATAACATTGTGTTCAGAGATGACGCAAATTTTTATGTCCTTTGTGAGATGAATAGCCAGAAAACGAGATATTGGAGCGATTCGAACCCTCATTGAACAAATCCATCTAAAGTCTGAGTTGGTGATGTCAAAGTTATAGTGTGGTATCAGATATGCGGCGCCTGTTTAATTGGACTAATTTTCATAGACGATATCCTAAATGCTGATGAGTACTCGCGAATTTTACAGAATACCGTGTTCTCGTCACTGTTGATTGAAAATGGCAGTTTCCCAAGCTATTTACAGCAGGATGATGCACCACCAAACTACGGACATAATGTCCGTCAATGGCTGGATGAGCAATTACTAGTAGCTTCAAAGCGTTCCCGGAATCGTGATATGCTGTGAAATTGAGGTAGTGTGTGTGAGCGAGCGAGGCTTCTCCGCATTGTTAACCATTCGCAGATCACGCTCCAACGTGTTTTGACGTGATTTAAACGGAATGCTGCGGTGTACGGGAAGTCTGTTAACGGGTAGTGTAGAGTAAGCATCGCATTCTGATTTCGCTACTAAAATGTCAGTTATGGAACAACGTTCGAATATCAAAGATGACCATCGGAGTGGCCGTCTATCTACTGCAATCAATCCATCCACAATTAATCTTGTGAGCAACATCGTACGAGAAGACGGATGCCAAAGTGTAGAGACAAAAGCTACTGCGATATCCGCACTTCGCACCGTTCCGCAAACTGGCTTCGCAGAGTGTTTCCAAGCATTATACAGACGTTGGCAGAAGTGTGTTACTGCCCAAGGACAATATTTTGAAGGAAATGTTGTTTAAATGTTTGTATTTTTTCTGTGTGCAGAAATAAAAATTAATTCCGGGAACTTTTTGAAGCTACTAGATAATCGTAGTTGGCATTATCTATCTGGATATGCTTCAACACTTGGCGATACATAAATATCTGATGCTACATATAAAGCATTATAGGGGGGGGGGAGCAAATTATTGACCAATCACATAATATTTTTTCCTTTTAACAGATTATTATTTCATTCACTTTAAAAATTTGGAATCTCTAATATTTACTATTCTTCTGGAACTTCAGATAGTTGCTTTTTATCTGGTGCACTAATTCCAGATTTTCGACATAAAATTCGTGCTCCGTTTTTAGAAGATGCTTGCCCATGACGTACTTTTCATATGTAAACTTTTGTTTAAGGATGCATATTGTTTCGTTTAAGTTGTCCAGTGTGCTTTTAACTTCATCTTGTCTTTTTATAAATTTCATGGATGCCTGCTAAGCACATTTTCAAAATTGAGCAAATTTTATATTCAAAACCTTCTCTAACTGGTTGCCAGGAACCCACTTTAAGGGTAAATTCAGGGGCAAAAATATTTATCCTTTTCCATATTCCAACTTTCATCTGTGTGTAAACTTTACACCGAGATAAATACAGTATAGCAAATTTACCAAATATTAATACTGACTTTCTTGTGTGCGAATGTCATTCGCATTGGGCTTAGTTATTTTGAAAATATCAGTTTTTCTTAATTCGATTACGTTTTTTTCCTTTCGTTTTCGATTCTCGAAATTTTAATTCCTTCCTAGAGGCACACAATCAAACTTTCAATATCGATCTTTCGCGCCACTTCAAAAGGATGAATCGATTAAGATCCGGTACTCGAAGAAATTCGAAGAAAATTAAGTTCCTTTTGATTATTGATGAGTTCCAAAAACATCTTTAATTAAAGGAAATCTTCTAATAACAACATTTAAAAATTCTTATGAAATGCATCCTGTTTCTGATTAGAAAAAGAGTAATCCAAGTGTTCCTTCATTACATGATGTATATGTAAAAGAGGAAATCAATTACATACTCATTTGATCAACTGTATACATAGGATTTGCCTTCTGAGCCATGTTATCCTCCTCCCCCCTCCCCCCAAAAAGAAAGCACATAGATTCATAGTTAATGGCTCATAACAAATGGTAACATGGCCTCCCATCCACTAAGTGTTATCATCCAGGCGTTGTTCACAAACCAAGGATATGGAAGTAGCTATTTAAGACCGGTTTTGGCTCTCTGCCAAATCCTTCAATGAAGGCCAGTTAATGTCGTAATCAAGTAACAGACGTTGGTTGCAGCGAGATCATTCTTTGCTTTTCTTGTCGTCTCAGCTTTACCAGCAATGACATCCACTGAGAAAAGTCCATTTGAATGGCAAAGAAAATGACTTTCTTGGAAAAGCCTCTGAAGAAAAAAAAACTTAATTAGCGCGCCGGAGCACGATTAAAGGAATGCAAATAAAGTTAATAATTATAACTTACGTACACAATTTAGATTCTAACCTAGTTTTCAGGGTTTTTTTTTAATTAACAAGATGTATCGGAGTATATCAACTCAAATAATTAATCAATTTTAGAATTTACAGAGGGTGCTTTATAACGTAGAAAGAAGCTATTTCATCAAACATGTTTTTTCTTAGAATAACTTACAGATACAGAGAAAGAGGCCCTGAGAACAAGAAAAATTATCTATACCTTAATTTTAGAAGATCTCCCAGGAAAACTTTTCTAATTCTCGGCTACCATCCATGAGCGGCGTTTCTCATTACGAGAACCCAACCGTTTAACAGGAAAGCCAAGAGGATGGAATGAAAACAATTTTATTTTTTGTTGTTATTTTACTCAAGTGGAAAATAATTTCATCCCTCGAACGATATATGGTAAGCCTTATGAACAACTCTATTTCTTATTAAACACAAGTATCATAAACTTGGTGACGCCCTAATTTTGCGTTTCATTTAATTTCACTTACGTTCTTGGATGAAAGAAAAGTGGTAATTTTTCAGACGATTGCTTGTGACATGTAAGATTTCTTTATGGAATATGTAATGAATGATAATGGAGAACTGCTCAACGGAGCCTTCAGAACACGTGAATCTAAGCAATATATTATAGAAATTTACTCCAGGATCTCTGTGGTAAATTTATTACACAATTTCTGCGCTTTCTATGAACTATAAGAACAAACAAACCCATCTGCTACAAATCACTTTTGGAAAAAAAAAACAATTACAAGAAAAATTAAATTAAACGAATATCCCCCATTTAATATTATAGTTTATTCTCTATTTAGAAGGCATATAACATGTGCTAATAAATATGATTTTGCATGATACAATAACTATAAAACTGGTTTCTCATTACACTGTCAGTTGTAAAGTGAATCCATTCAGAAGAATTTCAAAACTTGTAAATAAAAATGACCTGTAAAGTGCTGTGTAATAGGATACGTGAGACAATAGTGCTTTAAGTTTTGTTTTATTCATGATTTAATGGAAATTCAATAAGTTGATTGAGTGCGAGATTTACTTTTTCTTTCGTTTTCTTCCGCCCTATCATCTTCCGTCGTCCATCAATTTCTTCTTGGGGCTAACGTTTTTCGATGGAAAATCATTTAGAAAATGACACCACAGCTGTTACCAGCCCATTAAATCTGCCACTGGTTGAAAAGCATGAATCACTTACTGCTCCTGGTAAATATTTTGCTATTTGTAAAACAGCCAGTTTCGGCCAATCCATCATACGTTGTCGTTAGTGTGGACTTTTATCTTGAGCCATGACAAGCAGAAAAAAACGACAGTTTGTGGATATTAGAAGTGATGACTTCATTTTGGAAAAAAAAAAACCCGAGTGGGGCGAACAAAATCAACAAGAATAAATCTCCGTGCTCTTAAGAGGAAGAGATTTTTTTGTTGAATGAAAGTTTTCTTGTCAAAATTTCAAAATTTCTTATCTGATATTTTAAACTGAGATATCCTTGCTGTAGTTGTGGATACAATTTTGTTAATTACAATAAGTTTTAATAAGTATATATAGGGTGAGGCAAAAGTCTTATAATAAAGCGTAAAACTCGAAAACAAATTGGTATGTATTATTAAAATTAAAAATATTATTGCTAAGCTGGATAGCGGCTATTTGGTAGTGACATTTACAAGTTTATGCAAGAAAGTGTTCATGAATTTTGGAAACCTATCTCCTAAAATATGACAGACAAAGGCATTGTGTCAGTTGCAAAGTTGTAAAACACCCTTCAGTTACTTTAAAATTATTGTTTTATTCGGGTAAAATTAAAGGAAAAAATTGCTTGAAGTTGATAAGGTATTTCACGTCAATTGCAGAGAAGCCCATCGTTTGTGCGGACCAAACCACTAAATTGACAGGGAGATGGAGGCATGAATGATAGCCAGACTCTGGTTGAATCAATACTTCACTATGCTGGGAAAGTCCACACAAAATTGACGCCATCTGACAGCAGAACACCAACGATGGGCTTCTCTGCAAATGAAATGAAGTACCTTCCCAACTCGAAGAAATGTTTTCTTATTTTTCTCCGAATAAAGCAAAGAAATGGCAGACAAAAGAAAAAGACTTACGTCGTCGAGTGCTAACCCGTGTAACACGATGCAGTCTTCAGCTGAAACAATTGCTACAGCGTTCTGAAATGTTACTTCAAGTACCGTCAGTTCAATCACCATTCCTTGGAACTAAGAACTCTAGATTTTCATAGCCAAGCAGAAGCAATGCAAGCTCACCGAAACAGGACCATAGAATAATGGAAACATGTATTATAGAGGAACTGAAAATCAGATGGTTGAGTTTTTGTCTGACGGATGCTCGGAGAATGCTTCATGAATTACTGCATGGTGCATGCTACGAAGTTCAGAGAAATCGGTGTCATTGTATTGGGCTCACTTTCATGGTTTGGATTGAACCAAATTGTTCCAGTAGCAGGAACTACGAGTTGGGTAAATTACTGTAACATTCTGGACAATTCTGTATTGTAACCGTTTGGAATTGGATCTTTCTTGTACCAATATGACAATTTTCCAACATCTGTAAATGAACTATTGTGGAACATCTTTCTAGGAGAGAAGAGGCCGTAATAAAAGCAAAGGGGAGGTTCAGCGCGATATTTTCGTAAAATCATGATGTACATGTATCCAGTGTAAAGGGTAAAGTTCCCAGTTTCACCCAGTCCCGACGAATTCCGAAAAAGTGGTTCCGAATATTAAATTAGGAATCAGGTTTCGTCGAATCATGCAATTTTCGGCGGTAAGATGGGGCGTTACAGGTCACTGGAAACGAACTTTTCTGTGTGTGGCCTTTTCTTTTAAAGATTTTTTTTTCAATTTGTGATGATGACAAAAAATTACCACTTTTTAAATTTATACAGGGATAAATACAGTATTGCCCCGAGTATAAGACAAATTTGAACATAAGACGACCCTTATTTGGTCATGTACTAAATACATTTGGGGGTATTCATAGGGTGCGACACGCATTTTTCATATGTCGTTCAAAAATGTTCTTTGTTAGTCGAGAAAACCTAAAACGTTGATAGTTTCGGAGATGCTAGATTCTGTGTATCTTTTTTCGAAGTCGCTTAGATTTTAACGTTTACCCATTCTTAAATAGTTAATTCAAAGTATTCAGAACAAATGATTAGATATTCAAATGCAATGATAGTCTTTTCGGTCACATAATCGCCTCAACGGACAAATCCACTTTCTTGGAAGGAGATGTGTCTAATAAATCGGCTACTCAGTTTAAATTGTTGAGACTGGAAATGGCTTTTTTATCTACACAAACTGGCCAATGAATTAAAAACCCGCGATGAATTACTGTACTGATATGTAAAGCGGAGTCACAAGTCAGAAATCATTGTGATATGCAAATGAATGCAATCATGTGAGGTACATGCTCATTCCAAGCTGCAGGTACAGGGTAGAAAAAAGCTGCAGCTGCTCAAGTTGAGCAAAATGGGGAAAACAGCAGACCTGTCTGAGTTCCAAAAAGGAGTTATTGTGGGAGCCCGTCTAGCTGGAGCTACGATTTCAAGGGCAGTACAACTGACCGGTATCTCAAAAGGTCAGGTCTCCAAGATGTTCAATGCGTGGAAACGGAATCCACAAGAGTTGTCGAAACGGCAGAATTGTGGATCAAAAACAATCAACACAGACAGGGACCGACGTCGTCTGAGACGGATTGTGCGGCAAAACCGAAGGTCTACTGTGGAGCAACTGACGGCAGACTTCAATGAAGGATCATCGCAACCCATCTCCTCCAGAACAGTGCGCCGAGAGTTGAAGCGAATAGGGATGGAAAGTCGCATGTCAGTGAGGAAGCCCCTGGTGTCAGAAGCAAATGGGAAAGTTCGCCTGCAGTGGTGTAATGAACGGTGTGACTGGACAGTAGACGACTGGAAAAAGGTGATGTGGTCGGACGAGTCACGTTCCACACTGTTTTCCACCGATGGCCGGCAGAGAATTTGGCGGCAGCCCCATGAAGCGATGGACCCCTCATGTTTTGTGAACATAGTTCAAGCTGCAGGAGGAGGTGTCATGGTATGGGCCATGTTTTGTTGGTATGGCAAGGGTCGCCTGATATTCCTTGACAGTCGGGTGAAAGCCAAAGACTACCTGAACATTGTTGCAGATCAAGTCCATCCTGCATTGGTGCATTTGTACCCAAATGGTGACGGGTTCTTCATGGACGACAATGCTACTGTCCATCGAGCAAGAATTGTTCAGGAGTGGTTTTCTGAACATGACACAGAGTTGCAACATCTGCCGTGGCCAGCGCAAACTCCGGATTTGAATCCGAACGAGAATGTTTGGAACATGTAGGAAAGAGACATTCGTCGAAGGCATCAGCTTCCGTCTACTCTGCAGGACCTGAAGGTCTCTCTGACGAATGCATGGTCTGCGATTACCTTACCTGCATTGCAAAACCTTGTAGACTCCACTCCATGCTAAACCGCGTATGTTCTGTAATTACAGCCAAAGGAGGGTCAATACCATATTGAACGAAGGTTCTAATTCATTGGCCGGTGTGTGTACTTAGTATAAAGGTAAATTATCCTGTAAGTTATTAAACATTTCAGTAAACATTTTGCAAAATCGGTATCAAGAACAGATATAATAAAATAAAAGTTTCCTAAGTTATAGGATTTCGGTATAAATAATCGCTTAATATCAAAATCAAGCTTCTCAATAATCCAAATCTTAAATTAACCAAACCAGACGAACATTTAAATTTTCATCATTTTACTCATCAGGAATGAGTTCTTGAACAGACTGCAAAATTCAATTTGAGTTTCAGCTTAATAAATATTATTATTTTACGCTTTAAATAATTGCAATGGCAAATTTAATGTCTTTAAAAACCCAGTGAAAACATGAGAGGGCAGAAAGAGAGAGAGAGGCGCAAAACGCTTTTTAAAAACATAAACCAAATTGAATTTGTCGTTTCGCTCATTTGCTCTTACACACACAATTCTTCCCATTAAATTTCCGAAGCTTGTTTCGAGCAGATTCGTCGGTTCCTTGAAAATAACATCTCTCGTTAATGAGTGGAGAAAAAAAAAAGAAAGCGACTGCGAATTAACAACCTTTTGACCTCGTTATCTTTTCACAGAGGGTGAAGAACAAAAGCGCCGAGGAAAAACAGCAAAAGGCACAAAGACGCATCTCACTGATTGACTTGGAATTAAATAATGACCGAAAGCCTCCTGAAACAACTGTCTCCTTCAAAATGATAAAATAAAAATCCGACTCCCCTTCTCTCTTTCTCTCTCTTCCTTTTACAGATGGCTGGCAGTGTTCCAAACTCGCTGTTGGATGCAGGGTTACTTAATAATAAGTTGGCTGAGGCGAATTTCGTCTCCTGCTGTCTGCGAGTCGTCGAGTCTAATTTACCTGCAAACCAACATTGGCTGGGAGAGGGTGGGAGGGAAAGAAGATCTATAAACTTTAAGTGTTTCTACGGAAGACCGCTTTTGGCAGGTGATTTTCTTACTTGGTTTTAGAGACAACTTCCCTCATTAATTGGTTTATCGGAGAATTGATAAAAAGCTCTTTTTCCATTAACTTGAGAAAAGAAGGGAAAATTTTTTCAAGGTGGGAGGAGGGGGGAGGAGGCGATAGAAAATAATTTCTTCTCTCGCAGTGTAAATGAACACTCATCTCAATTCTCTTATTTATGACAAAGAACGGCAATTCCAATTGGAATGGTGGAGAAAAAATCGTTGAAAATCTCATTAATAGTTTTAAAAGAAAAGTTCTCAGTTTTCAGCGCCTTTCTTTATCAAGGTTCGCGTAAAAAATTTTCCTTTTCCTCATCTCAGCATGGATTGTTTCCACTGGAATTACGTACCGAAGACGCATTTAATTAAAATCGTCTTTAAAACCGTGTTTTAAAAAAAAAAACGCCAATTAAAATAAAAGTTTTATGTCAGATATGAAAATTCAGATAAAGAATAGAAGAAGTGAAGATTTTTAACAAAATTTGAAAGATATACTGTTTAATTAACATGGAAAATGGAATCAAAATCAATGAATGTAGTAATTCAAGTAAAACGATGAGATATTATGCAGATATCATTAGAAATAATCATAAATATATAAAGAAAAATGTTTGTTTGTTAATTAATATCTATACTTCTATTCCGATCCTGATGAAATTTTGCACACACTTGATCTTCAAAGCAAGAGGAAGGTCACTTTCTGCCTTAGATTTCAAAAAAATAATAATTATCGATAATAATCGATATTCATAATAATGGTAGGGCATACTAATAAGAGATATTTCATGACCAACAATGCAATGCAAAGTTTCTACAACAATAGTCCCGTCGTGTTTGTATATACAGGGTGGTTATAAAACAACTGAGGTATCTAGGGGCTCTAGCGAATAAAAGTATTGGACGAAACATAACCAAATTTGATGGGCGTACATAGAGTACCATGGGATTTCGATTTCAAAAAAAAAAAAAAAATAATAACAAAATAATACCAAAAGTCGCCACTAATAAAATTTTGGCGCTGCAAAAGTGTATCAGTTAAAACAATAGATAATACAAGTAGCGCAAACCTTTTACAAGGCATTTTCCGACAATAGTAACTGCTGATTGGTTAGTTCTAATCACGTGGGTTGAGTGCCGCCATCTAAAGATTTCATTGATTAGTATTGCTGTTAGTGCACTCTCTTTAATTTTATTTATTAATTAATTTATTTATTTTATTACGTTTGACTGTTTATATCTTATCTATATAATTTTATTCATTTTATTTATTTTTATTTATTTTAATTTTGATATTATTTAAAATTTTATTTTGAATATTATTATCTAAGTTATTTTGTTTTTGTTTTTATTTTATTTTAATTTTTTTATTTATTTAATTTATTTACTTCATATTATTTACTGATTTATTTTGTATTCATTTTAGTTCATGTCATCATTTGCTCAGTAATATTTATAGACCTTTACCCAATCCAAATTCTTCAAATATAAAAAGTTAAATTATGCAGGTGCTCTAGTTAAATTTGATTGGCTTTTATTATATTTTCTGTTTTGAACCTGATTTTTTTTTCAAAACTTACTTCCAACTATTGCTCTGAATGTAAGTAAACGTTTGAAAGATTTAAGAAACACGCCAGTAAATATAAACTTATTTTTCTTGTATTGCTAAAGTAGAAACGTATTATCCTTCTTTATATTTATCAGCAACACTAGACGCATTGTATGGATTTATTGTATTTTTTGTTTGTGTTTTAGGATAAATTACTGATAAAAAATGAATTCTCACATATTCTATTGTTAATTCACTGAAAGAAACGATGGTTCATTTGAATATATTTTCATCTCAAAATGAAATCTTCCAAACAGTAACGAAAATTTTTATTACTGAGATAAAATGACAATTTTAATTAAAAATGCATGATAGCATCATCAAATTAAATTTATAAGAATTCATAGTTCTTACATTGCAATGTTAAAAAATTTTAAAATCAAAGCGTTTCAGTTGTAATTAATTACTGACGATGTCCGAAAGAACGAATGTTAACGTTTAATTAATTAAAAACTATTAAATCAAACTATTGTAAACGGACGTTTGTTTGATAAATTAATATTTATAAGAATAATTAAACTGTTGAAAAAATTTAAATAACACATATATTTACTCATACCCTTCATAAATTCATGCTCATACTTAATTTAATAGTGATAAGAGACGCGTTTCTCAGTTATTTTTCAAATAATATATAAAAATAAGATTTTTGCAAGTCAAATTAAATAAAAAGTGTATTTTTAAATTAAGCTTTAATTAACTTAAAAATTGTGAGCTAAAGGCATTTCTAGCCTTGTTTTGTATTAGAGCTCTGCTGGGCGTAGGTCCAAAATGGCGACTTCCGGGTAGTTTATGCTACTTGTATTATCTAGTGCTTTAGTATCAGTGTGAATACTGAATGATTAAATGTAAGTTACAAATGAGGTTCAATATGACCACCATCTTGATGTTCCAAGAACTTCATACGATGCATGATATTTTCCATGGCGCAACATGTAATCTGTAACGTTATTCGAGCTTTCAACGTTGAGATATCGGGGACATGTCCTTGATACACAACACCTTTCAGAACCACGAAATTCTGTAGTATATCGGCATACCTTTCAGTAGTAATGGTACAGTTCACTGGTCCACTTGCACGATTCTCCTCGTAAAAGTAAGGACCGATGATAAAAGATGTTGTAAAGCCACACCACATTGTGACTTTTGGCGAGTGAAGAGGCTCCTGCACACAAGCGTGCGGATTATTCGCAGTCCGAATGCAGCAGTTGTATGTGTGTTAATACCACCGTTCAAATGAAAGTGTGCTTCGTCACTCCATAAAATCTGCCACGGCCATGTATCACCAACTTTCATGCATGCTAAGAATCTCAATGAAAAATCCAATCGGGTGGCCGCATCGCCAGGGAGCAATTCTTGAACATCGTCAACATCTGATGCAGGATCTTCCGCACCGTTGAGTATGGGATCTGCGTGTACCGGGATACTGCCCGAGCACTGCTGGTACCCTGCACATTCGCCATCTCCTATTTGACAACAGCAGTTGCAAATTCTTCAATTTGTTGCTGACTAACCGCTTTGCGTCTCCGGCTGGTTGCTGTGCTAGAGTTCCTGCAGTTTCAAATCGTTGAATCATGTTTGTTATGCTCATCGGTCCTTTTAGCAACTTCTTTAATCGCCGAAATTCACGAAGGGCAGCATTGGCATTTTCGTTTCGCTGATAATACAACTTGACTAACAAAACACGGTCCCGTAATGTAAGAGCCATCGAAAAAGCAGCTGGCCTCAGAATGATAAGAATTCTCCCAACCTTTCCTTTTATACTCATGATCGCTACACAGAACGCGTTTATGCAAATTAATGCGTTTTATTCGGTAAACAGCGCCATAATTTTATTGGTGGTGAGTTTTAGTACTAATATTTATTTTTTTTAGAAATCGAAATCCCATAGTCCAATATGTACGCCCATCCTATTTGGTTATGTTTCGTCCATTACTCGCTAGATGGCTCTAGATACCTCACGTTATTTTATAACCACCCTGTATATCTAATGACCAATAATGCAAACCAAAGTTTGTGCAATATAAATAACGTTCATTAAATCATGTAATGAAGATTCCATCCCAACTCTGCGAATTAAAAACAAAAAATTGAATTTGTAACAATGCATAGAATTCCTGCTGTTCGGGTTTTTCTTATAATTGATAGTTCTTAAAACCTAACATTTTCTTGAAAAATCTTTAAAAATGAGCAGTAACTGGAGGTAATGGAGAGTTAGCATACTATTGAGAAACTGAGAAAGTGGTAAATGATCCAGTGGTCTTCGAAGTTCCCAGGCGGCCGTCGTTTCAACTGAGGAAATGGCGACTGCTAGACCACACCAAGTTTTGCATCCCCAAGTTTTGCTTCAAGACATCGAGAGCAGAGTGGAAATTGCATCAACAGATTACCAAGCAGTGAACAACCCCACTCAGTTTTTTGTCCAAGTAGAGAGTTGTGTCGTCGAAGTTAACTTCTTGAGGTTGTTCTGTTTACCTACAACTGTAATTATCCCGGACAACGCCGGGTGCTCTGATAGTTGTCTAATAATTGTGGGTTTATTCATCTGCTGTACAATATATTTTAATGAAAAACGAGATAAACAAATAAAAAGGAGTTAAAAAGCAGAAGAACGACGAGATCTTTCATCCTGGCCTGAGGACATCTTCAGGTCATCTGGCGTTGGTTTAAGAGCCCTCCTCTTCTCTCCGGACACTGGTGGTGTTGGTTGTCAGGCAAGAGTTATGGCTTTAGCGCGGGAGGATGAATGTGCTGGGGGGTGAAATGGGCGGTATAGAACGGAGTCAGGAAGTTAGAAATATAAACAAAACGAAAACAATCAAACTAAGAAAACAAACGTCAATGATTGAGAAGAAAATAGATGATCTAATACTAACTAGTATTAATGTAATAGTTTGATGATTTCCATGTTGATAAGAAATAAGAATCTAAAAGATGGGATGCATAGTTTCATTATGTAAAATTATTCAGCATTAATTAAAATTAAAAATACATGTCGTCATTTGTTGAAGGTAAAAGATGATGTGGTCCAATGATGCCGTTGATCATTGGGATGGTAGGTATGATGACTTGCACTTTATGAAGGTATTTTTTTGATGAATTTGATGTGATATTGATTTCTTCAGATATTTTTGAATAGTTTTCTATTTTAGACGTGTGATGGGGTGTTGTAGTCACTGAGATGGAGAATTTTGGTTGGGAGATTTCTTGAAGGTAAATTTCCGAGGAAATTTGATGTAACGCTGATGTGATGTAAATTTACCATCAAATTTAATGTTTTATTTATTTTTCATTCTATAACTTACGGATCTATATGTAATATTAATTGCCAATTCAGATGGATTGATTAAGAGCAACTTGCTAAATTGTTATCTTTTTAAGTAAATTGAATTTTTGCTAATCCTTTTTATATAATTTTGCTTCCTCTTTAATATGGCTACCTGGTTCCATGGTGATCATTTGTGTAAACAGGGAAAGCAATGGGATTATTGATAGCTTTTATTCTGCATGCTTTTTTATGTTCTTGTATACGTGTTTCCAGATGTCTTTTTGTTTGACTTATGTGTGATTTATTACATTATGAGCATGGTAATTTGTAAATAAGTTCTGAGTTTTCCGGAACTGGAGGTGATGTGTTTAATTTGACTTTTGAAAAGAGAATTGTGTTGCGAAATACTGGTTGGACTTCAGTATTATTGAAAAACATTTTTAATGTCACGAATTAGTTCATGAGTTCATGGTGATATTGAAAAAAGAATTCAATTTTTTCTATTTTTATACGTTTGATTTTTTTTCAGCTGGATTCATACTAATCCTATTTAGATTATGGAGCTCTTCGTTAATGCATTTTGTCACAAGTTGTTTTGGATAGCCGTTTTTTTTTTTTCAATTTTTCCAAAACTGGTCTATTTGTTTTTGAATATTGATTGGAGAGCACAGGTAATATATGCGAGATAGATGATTTTTAATGATATTCATTTTGTGGTGGTAAGGTTGATAAGAGTTATTTTTGATGGTTATGGTCCCTTGTGTTGGTTTTTGGTGTAAATCAAATATCATCCTGTTATTGTGGAGAGTGATTATTTATTGCGCTGGTTATTACTTATTGCGCTTATGGTGAATTGGAAGGAGGAATTAGATTGTAAAAATCAAAACATCGTAGATTATTTGCAGTCTTTTGTGATTATTATAATGTCATCTACGTATCGCATTCAGCATAATATTTTTGATTTGAATTCTGATATGTTTATTTATTCATATTCCACATTAAGCGCATACAGGTTGGCAAGAAGTGGGCTCAGGTGACTTCCCGTTTGTAGGCCGCCTGAGAGAATAATTTATTGCACAGCAGATGAATAAACCCACAATTAGTATGCAATTAATTCGAGTAAAGCTTAAAATAGTTAACCTGTAATAATTAAATCACGTTATGTCTCAAAGCATGAGAGATTGAAATAAAAATGATGTTGCTTCAACTTGGTAACGTGATAATATTCTGCGGTTTTGCAATTGTAATCATGGAATCATTGTGAAATTATTTCAGTAACAAAAAAAATAAATACAAAAAAATAGCAAAATTCAGAATTTTAAATAAAATGGGCTATACCTTCTATACTGTATTATATCTAATTTGATATTATTATTAAACAAAGATAGAGGCAAAAATATAACTTTTTAATATAAATCATTTGATAAGGATGTTATCCACTTTGCGATTCTTGTAGGCTAATTCTTCGTGTTATCCGAAATTGCACCGCGTCCTTCAGTTGCGTCAGGTTCAATCCCATGTCAGCTTTGATTGTATCAAGCCAACGCATTCTCAGACGTCCAGGTTCAGTGACCATTCCATGCCTCTAATGTACAAGGTGATTCAAAAAAGTAACAGAAAAAACAAACGTTCAGTAATTCAAAAGTATAGAAAATTGTGGTTTTCACAGATATGTAGGCCTATAGAAAGACATGGGATTATTTTTTAATAACGAAAAGTTTTATTTCAGAATAGTTATAATTGTCAGCGACTGCCATTACCGGGCTCGTATCACCGATATTTTGCTAAACTTGACAGGTATGAGTATGGGATGAATTTGATTACAGACTTTATATCTGTAGTCACTAAAGAGGCACGTATCGAGCACCTGTAACATGGTAAAAAAAACTTTGCGAGTTGCTCTATGCATTGTAAATTTCGTGATGATGTGTTAAATAATACGCCTGCAATAAAGTCTTGAAATCGTACTAATCACTTTGAAATGATAGCAAAAAATGCTAACTTTCCATGTCTTTCCATGATATCTAGGATGCCTGATAATGATAGTTCGCATAATCAAATACCGTAGCCTTATGACAGTCTATCGACTGCGGTGTTTGGTTATGCGAATCTTTAAACAAGAAGGCTTAAACGTTTCATTTATGCTGCAGCCATATCATCTCCAAACAAGGAATATTTCTAGTGGAGCATGTCCTTTTAAAGTCAAAAATAAATAGGCATCCAGAATTTCATGGTAACTCAAGTGTTTAATTCCACTGTCATGATTTATGGCTAATAATTTATTTTCTTTCTTTATCTTGAAATAAACCCAGGGTGACCCAAAAGTCAGGAAAAATTTAAAACTCAATAATTCGCAAACGAATGCAGATAAAAAGATTCTGTTTGCACAGAAACGATTAAAATGAAGTCTGATTCTTTCCAGGAAAAAAAAATGAATGCTAGAATTGTTCGTTTTTGACCAACAACTGGCGTTGTCAGGTTACAAACATGAATTTTTGCATATTTACAATGGTAAAATGCCGGATTAATTAATTCCGGATTGGCTTACAAATATTCAATGTGCCGTCCGTCATTCAGCAAATGTGCATAAACTGAGGTCTATAACCTGACAACGCCATCTATAGGTCAAAAACCAAACAAGTCTAGCATTAATTTTTTTCCCGGAAAAAATTCTGACTTCATTTCAATCGTTTCTGCGCAAACAGAATCTTTTTTCAGCATTCGTGTGCGAATTATTGAGTCTTTAAGTTTTTCCTGACTTCTGGATCACCCTGTATAACTCTGAAGAGATTTCTGATTTTAAGAGAACGATTTGTTGGTGAATTTGAGGATGGAGTGTGCCAAATGGAAGCAACCCTTTAGTTTCATCTAGTTAAGAGTAAAGACGAGGTCATAAAATAAGACCAGGGCATTTTGATAGAAGTCTTCGTGCTGTTCGAAGATATGTTGAAAACACTCCTCACTTTAAAGCTTCAGATATGACGGAAAACCTAAATTGTCCCACGAGCAGCAAGTATTAAAAGCTACGAATTTTCATCATCTTGTTATTAAGCGTTGCAACTAGGAGAAAGCCTCTTCAACTGGTCGACATCAAAAGCCGGAACGAGTGAGCTAACAAGTCGCTTGATTATTTTAAGCAAATGATTTTCATTATTTCTTCGTTTGGGCAATTTCGATAAAGAGTAGTGTAATTTAAATATTTATATCCACTATAGAGCTAGGTAATACGCAACAAATTACTTTCAACAAAAACGTAGCTCTTCAGTTATTACTTCCAAATATAAGAAAATGATAAAAAATGTCATATTTTACAAAAGTAAAATTTAAATTCAAATGGAAGATTTTATTCTATAAGTGCGCATTGAAACTTTAAAAAGTGGTAAATTCTCTTTAAAGGTGACACTGAATTTGCATAAAATTGTCCTTCTCTTTCCTCATCCATTAAAGAAATTCGAAGAGACTTTGTCCCAGGGAGTGGGGGAAGAGTTTCATTTTACTCCTCTTTGCTGTCATTGACTTAATGAATCCAACAGACGAGAAAGTTCTTATCACGATCGATACTCTTCTTGAAAGAAATTCCGACTTTTTTATTATGGTTTTTTCCCCTCTCTCTCTGAACTCATCCTCGCAGTTTTCAAAATAAACATCTTAAAAATTCAGAAGAACAGACTTAATTTTTTTTGTTATTTTATACATCAAAGAAACTAGAAAAAAGACTGAAATAAAGCTTAAATTTATCTTTGTTAAATTAAATTATCTTCTTAAAAAATAAGGGAGTCTATTGTAAACAGAAAATCACCACAAAAATCGATTCTACAAAGTTCTTTAGAGGCTTTTAGAATGTTTCATTTCATACATAAAGCGTATTTAAAAACTTTTGAGGAAAGCGAATATTAAGTAACGGAATTAAATGCTAACAAATTTTTTTATTCAACTGAAAATATTTGAATTTTTAAAAAGGCAAACTTAACCCGTTTTGTAATTTTTATTAACCAATGCATTCTTAATATTATACAGGATGTCTCACCTAAAGTGAACGAATAATAGTCAATTTCTAAACGGTTGGATCAATTGGAAAAACACCAAGAATAAAACATTACTCAAATGATTTGTACAACTGAAAATACCATTAAAAGTTTCCATTGCACATTTCAAAGTTGACTTCCATATTCACAAATGGCGTCGTTTTTTTTGAAAATGGAATACACATAAAATTCCCTTACATAAAAGTACAATGATTCTTTCATTGAAAGTACTCTGTCAGATTTGTATTTCAGAAGTTGGCTATTCGTTCACTTTAGGTGAGACACCCTCTATAACAAAAGATAAATTTATTCATAAGCAATTCGTTTTGATATTTAACAAATTTACAAATTTTGCCCTCAATTGCGTTCAAGGCATTAACTGACATTTCCACTCAATTTAGCCAGTCAAACAAACCAACTCAAACTCAATAAACGCTATAAAAGCGCATTAAAAAGGTATAAGGATAAAAGTATTAGGCGAAATCAAAAATAAAAGAAATTCGTAAAATTTTTAAAAACAAAAATGTTTTTAACGTTTATTTTAGATATTACGTTAGAGAACGCATCGAGGCTGAAATAAACGTTGAAATTTTAAAAATTTAAATAAAACTTGTTTTGACGCATTTCGCAGAGTCAACAAGGCCAGCTTTTCTTGAAAACTAACATTTCAGATGAGATTTACAAAGTTGAAAGCCTTTTCTAAACATCTTTTTCACTAAAATCCTGTTAGCATTGATGGAATCACGGCGTACGCTCTCCTTTTCTATTCACTCAAACAAATCGTTAGCTGGAAGCTTTTCGAAGGTTTCTTCAATTCTACGTCATCCAAAGGAAACAACATTGTGGTGAAAAAAACAGTCTTACAAACTCAAAAAATAAGTTGTTTACAGAACACGGTGGACTAAAAAAAAATAAATCAAAGAAATCTATAAATGGAATTGAAAATTAGAAAAGCTTTCAAACGGGTATGATAAAAGTTATATTCGGATTAAATTTAACCATATTCTTACCGGTAATTAAATCCAAAATCCGTGGAATTCACTTTTTATAAGTAAGTGCGTATTATATCGATTGCGCAGATAACATAAAACAAATACTAACAGCTTTCGTTACATTATATTTTTATTCATCAAAGTAATCTCCATTTGATTCAACGACCTTCACCCAGGGTTCTATCAATTTTTTGATGCCCTCGCTGTAAAACTCCCGGTGTTTAGATTTAAAGAACAGGTCCAACTTCTCTTCGACAGTTCCTTCGTTCTGAAGCATTTCTTCTGCATATTGTTATCAAGGGATCGAAAAAAAGATGGTAATCTGTTGTTACAATTTTGACTGTAATTCGGAAACTTCTCGTTGGAATTCAATCAAATTGTAAAGGTATACACAGTCTTATGTGCCCTGTTATTCCTCCAAATTTCATTAATCTAGGCTTTACAGAACCTGAGTTATTAACTTGTTGATCTTGGTGGCGGCATTTTTATTTCTGTTCATATTCGTTCAAATTCGGACCCATGTTCATAGGAACTTTTTTGCTTAGAATCACCCATACAAACTCCCCTAGAAGTTTGTATAGTGATGGTTTCGGCCAAGTTCGAGGAGCTCACCATGTAGCTCAGTTATGTGGTCCCGAAAACTGAGCATAATTTTCTTGGGGTAGAAGTCTTGTTAGTAATTTTCTTCCGTGGTTCATTTTTTGAAATGTCTGTTTTACAAGTAATTTTCATACTTCTCGTCGCAAGTAATAATCCTATTCTATTTTTTGATGATCATGAAGCATCCGATATCAGAATTCAAAAATTTAAACTTTTTTGCGTACACACGTACAGACAAAGACTCTTAAGTTTCAGTAATGAACGTTTGAAGATCATTTTTTTAGTAATGTAAGATCGCGCATTCTCAGCTTCTTCAAGTTCACTTTTCAACGGCATAATCATCAAGGTCTTACACGACTGTATCAAATTTTCATGCATTTTCGTCTCTCCTTCAGGTCAAATAATTTCTGTCAAATTTTTCTCATTCATTCTGATCATATGAATGCCAATCAGCATTCTTGAGATAAAATTTTCTCAACATTATTCAACATGCAGTATATATCAATTTATCATTCTTGAGATAAAATTTTCTCAACATTATTCAGCATGCAGTATATATCAATTTATCATATTTGCAAATGTGTGTTCATTGGCGACTGAAATGAATTATGATATTGTATCATATATAAAATAAACTTTTGTCATGATATAGTTTATTCTTTGATTAATTCTTTTCTCTTGTATTTTTATGGTAAGGTTTACCAAAGAAAACAATAGGCGTTTGCCTGCTATGCTCTCTTTTATGCTTGTTGCTGAGACCGAAAAAGAAATTATTTGCCGGTGATGTTGTTTCTTTTTAACCGACTTCAAAAAAAAAAAAAGGAGGTTATCAATTTGACTCGTATGTATGTAATATTGTTGGAATTGCACAATATTCGTATATGTTAGTCTATGTGGGCTTCTAAACAGGAGTGCCAAATTTCATAAGTGTATGTCTGTATGTATGTATGTATGTATGTATGTATGTTTGTTTGTTTGTTTGTTTGTTTGTCTACGTATTTCTCAGAAACTAGAAATCGAATTGCACTACATGTAATTCTTTTTTTTTTTATTAGATTAAGTATCTTTCAACTTAGGGAAGAGTCCAAGTGAAAGTTTCATCAAAGTGGGTTTTTTTATACTCTGTTTAATCTTGTGTCATGCATATGACGAGTTTTGGACGGAATAAATAATTTTCTATAAGGATCAGAATTTCTTTATTCAATAAACTTAAAATTAGTACTGCGTTGAAAGATAAAGCTTATTCTTGTAATGATTCCAAAATTTTATTTTAAGACAGATACAATGCGATTGATTTGTCTTCCATCGCGACATTTACTTCAACATTAAACGACAAATAGTTTTTAATCTAAAAATCTCTGAGAAATCTGTTTTCTCCAGATTATATTTGGCAACTACCAATAAGAAAGAGTAGCTTGTTCAGAAATCTATCACTCGTTTTTTGGCTATATCCCAGAGGAGATAGAGTCGGCTACTTCGTTTTCCTTCGCCAACTTTCTCACTTCCTTCATAGTTTTAACCTTCAGATTCTCTTTTGTTTTCTGTTCATTTTTTATTCGCTTTTCTCCGGGTCTTTTGCCTGCTGGCTTTCGTTTCAGGAATTGTCTCAAATTGTGATAATTTGTTTGCGTCCATACCATCGTAATCTGTAATTTCTTGCAGAAGGACCCCACTCCACGGGTTCCTTTTATCTGGGATATTTTACAGATCCGTCTGACCATTTCCATCACAACTGAACGGATCAAATTATTTTGCCCTCACACGAGATCTGTTTCGTTTATCTTCATACTGAAATAAGTGGATAAATGCTTGCCGCAGATTAGGCTAAACTAGAAGTTTGTTTCCCCCATGACCCGTGATCTTAAAATTCTGGATTTTGAGATGCATGCTAAATAAAGGTAACTATAAATTCAAACCAGAGACCACGTCTGTAGCACGTTGCCTCTACCAACTGAGCCAGTGCGGACACTGGTACAATTAAGCTGCTGTCCTAAAGACTTCGATGTTTCCTTATTCTGTGGTTGAGCAGTCAAAGCGGAAGCCCAAGGTTAGGGCACGCACTTGGCTTTATAAATCATTTATGTATAATAAATGATATTTCCATCATAACTTTATAGTGAATTTCCATCAGCTTGCTTATGGTTTTTAAAGGAGAAATTCCCAACGTACGAGCCCGTTACCTCTCGCTTTGACTGCTTAGCAGTCTTAGGACACCAGGAGACAGGAATCGCGTTTCTGAAAAGGAAGGGTCACGATGTGTTGTCGGTAGAATCTTATCAAGACTATGATTATTGCATAGTCAAAACACAACGTAACCCTTCCTTTTATGATAGCAATTACCAAACAGCTTCGTCTTTATTATTATACACTTCGAATGAAATTAAAAATATTATCGCGAATTAACAAAAATTCTCTAAAAAGTATTTAGCACTATTGGTTAGGGATAATCGGCAGATTTTTTTATTAATATTTGGAACACTACTGTATACTGGATTTATGGATAAATAAATAAAAATAAAGTGTTAATAATATTAAATTGATGAAAAGACTTTAGAGAATTTCAACTTCAGATATCGTTTTTATATTAATTAATGATTGAAAATAGGAAAAATAATTCTACACCGTGGAATCGAACCACGGATCCTTGAGTAAACGCCCCAAACTACCACTGAGCTACTGAGGTTAAGAAAGTAACATACCCATTTACTCGATGGAGTAGAGCGTTCGAGTGTTTTTTCAAAGGCCTTTGATTCGATCCGAGGCAGTAAAATCTACATTTCCTATTTTCAATCTTTAAAGTAATAATGGTTTTATTCATTAAAGTTACTTTATTTACCTCTGCCCTTTATCCTGATGGATAACGAAATTGTTATTTAAAGAGCGCTAATCATTTATTAAATAAACATAAGCCAAATTTATTCACTGCTATCACTAGGAAATATCAAATGCCCGATGACCAGAAGCAATACCCTTGTGTATTCAAAAAAGTATCAAAATTGCCGATCAATTGAAAAATCGTTGGCTATCATTGAAGCTTTCATTGGCTCCTGTTCTCATGCAATTTTCATTCATAATTCAAGCGGGTCTCTGTTAAAGTAGCCTGACAGATAACAAGATTAACAGTAAAGTTTGGACATTATCCAATACTTCTAGGGAATAAGTAAAAATTTGCCGAGTAAATTTTATTGATGAAAATTTAATTTATTTCCTTTATATTAAACATATAATAAATAGCTACAAAGTTCTTAATATTTTATAAGAATATGAAAATACACAGATATACAGCTGGATAACGTGACCTCTTGTAAAAAGTAGTGTCTTAGAAGTAAAAAAAGCCTGAATTCTATCTTATAACATAAGAACGGTTTAAAGCTCTGAGGAACCATTATTTTATTTCTGGTATTACGTAGAACGAAATATAGATAATAAACTTATCATGAATAACTGTACTTCTAGAAGCACGACAGCGATTTGCCTTGTCAGCAGTCAGATCCAAATTTATTTGCTGCTTTTTTCCCTTACGCAATACAGTTTAGACAATTTCTAAACAGCACTTACAGAAACAGAGTTAAAAAAGAGGATTTTCTTCGGACAAATATTTAGAGGTCAACTTCGATGGTTACGTTGCAAGATATAAAGTTTTTATGGCTGAAGGAAATGTAAGGCGATCGATAATCTGAACCCCCTTATACTGTGTAGAATTTTAGGCATCGGCTTTTTTTTTTCTTTTGAAGGTGGCAGTTTTTTTTTTTACATGGTAAAAAAAGTTGCTTTTAGAGGCACTTCAACTTTGGTGCTGGCAATATCTTGCGGGGCATTGTAGTTTATGTCTGATTTTTGTTCATAGATGGTTTCCCTGTAGCAGATGGCAGTGCCATTTTGCAGAAGCCACTTATTTTGCATCAAGATTTTTTTTTTCTTCCGGGACTTCAATCAAGTTTACATGTCTCAATAAACTGCCAAATAATTAAACATTGGATATCCAATGAGGTTTTTTTTTTTCATTTGTCATTTTTTTCATTTGTCATGTAAATAGCGGTACGCTTTCGTGTTCGCAGTGGCGCAATTGGTTGGCGCGTTGTCGGTCTGAGCCAAAGGTTCCTGGTTCGAATCCAAGCTGTGGAATTTTCTTTCCTATTTTTCATCATTAATTTTATAATTGACACTGAATGTGCAGTAAGCTATTATTTTTATTAAAGAAACTATTATAAAGTCTGTAACACTTCTATGAAATATCAGACAATTTTTTTCACAAATTTTGTTTAATATTTCATGCATTTTTATGAAACATTATTTACAACAATATATAAAACAAGATAACTTAAATATTAAATTTTACGCCGTTGCACTTTTTTTTTTTTTTTAGAAAAAAAAATAATTTCACTTTCACCACTGTTCCAGTTCTATGTAATCACTCATAAATTTCATCAACAGTAACAAAATAAAAATGATTGTAACTTTATGTAACCTCCTTGTTTTGAAACCAAACTCCTTATTTTGAAACTAATCAAACAAACGCTGTGGCATTGATTTTATTAAAGATTCTATTTCTGGAATTGTAATTTCATCCCACGCAATTTGAGTTCTCCAACAGAGTTAAATTGACAATTTTGTTTGTCTAGTTAAGCCCAAAGATTCTCTGTTGGATTCATATCAGGACTCATCGCTGGCCAGTCCATGACATCAATTTTCTGTTCGTCAAACCACATTTTAGTTGCTTTAGAAACGTGACACGACGCATTGTCTTGCTGAAAAATCATGAGCTGCCACATATTAATGGACCAAACAGGATCATGTTACTGTACAGCAGTTCCTGATACTTCTGCATATTGAGCCGTCCATTGATGAATGCAATATCCGTCTTTCCTCCGGCCCCAAATGCAGCCCAGATCATAATAGATCCACCGCCAAAGTTTCTGCTAAATTTCACCTTCTTTTCCTTCCGTAGACCATGCCAATAATAGGCATTCCCATCGGAACCATCAAGGTTAAACTCTTTTTTCATCTGAAAACAAGACCTGGTTCTACTGCTGGTCCGAAGTCATCACATTTCGAGCCCGCTTTAATTTTGCTGTTTTGTGAGCTTTAATAATTTTCTGTCGTTTGGCTAGTTTCATAGCCCGTGCATTAGGATGATTCTTCAAACTTCTCCACACTGTTTGATGAGACACCTTCTTTTCTTATGCATTGTGTGAACTCTCTTACTGACAGTTCTTCATTGGTAGCAAGATGAAAGATGCGCCGAGAATCACTCAACACTGGTTTTCGAGATTTTCTTTTAATTTTGTTATAATCATTTCCTTTTTTAGCATATTTTGTATGGCTTTTCGTGAACGTACAATTAGCTTAGCAATAACCCTTTGAGACTTTCTTTGACCGTGAAAAAAAAATTTTACCACCTGGCATTTTAAAACAGGTAAAATACAGAAAACATATACTTCTGACGCATTCAGTAAGAAGTGAGCAACAAATCCAAAAGTTTTCATTTCATTGGTTAATTCAATTTATGCAAATTTTGGCTGAGTCCATAGAAGTGGAACAGTATTAAAAATGAAAATATTTTTTTCGGGGAAACAACTACGCGAATTGCCGCAAAATTTTATATGGATATTATACTTTTATCTTTTATCGTACAAAATATTTCCAACAAATATGTAAAAAGTAAAATGAAATTTTTTAAAAAATTGTCTGATTTCACAGGAGTGTTACAGACTTTAGAGGACTTGCAAGAACACTCAATTCAAGGCTGGTTGAGAATTCACACAATGCATAAACGTATAACACAAAATACGTATAGCAGGTTCCTAAAATTGCAATATCCGAAACAATGCATTTAGACATAAGGTAAAGATTATGGATACGAATCCATTCTTTTTTGAAGATTTTCAAGTAGTCTTATAACCATCGATAAATGAATGCATCGATAAATGGCGCCGTTTTTCATAGTAGACAAGGAACGATCTCGGAACGATAACATTATTTTGTAACGGAAATGGGATATTTAATACCATGAATAGACACTGACATTTATATTTCCATTATATCCCCAGATAATTAATAGAATTTTAAAAGCTCTTTCTGGTTGGTTGATATTTAACATAAAGTTGAGTGCATGAACGTATTCAATGTATTTAACAATTGAAATTGTCCACAACAGGAGATCCGGCATTGAAAATCGATACTTTTCCACATCGCTACGCTTTTTGTCAAAGATTTACGAGGCTGTAAAACCTATGACAATAAAATTCTAGAGTCTGTTAACAAAAATAGGCGGCTATTTCTGACGCCTAGTAAAATGGGAATTCTTCTAACTAGGAAATGATCCTGACAGGCTGAGAGAGAAATATGCAGCAAAATTTCGCACTTCAACTGAGGGATTTATTGGGTGGCTCATTAAGGAGACATGAGAACACAACTGTATTCATGCAAAATGAAGTTCCCAAGTTTGTTAACCAAAACTGACAAACTTAGCCTGTTTTGTACGTAGCTTTTCGCGAGTCTGTTACTTTTCAGCGAGACAGTGATCCTAATTGATGATCTCATCTTGTCAGAGAAGAGACTGATGGATTACGCCTATAGCAGATTACCACATGTAAACCTATACTTTCCACGGTGGCTCCGTGGCATTCGGACATTGCGCTCTTCCCTTTCAATTGTCGTAGAGGATCCGCTTTTCATCGCAGGTCATGATCGAATGCAAGATTCTCGCCTGACTTTATTGGCAAGGAGACACTTACAAACGACGTGTATTGATGGCATGGTCATTTCGGATGGCACTTGGACATGCGGTATTTCACTATTCCCAGAGAACATTAAGAGGCTGACAAACCGTCAAATGAGGGATGCGGATCATTGCTGCGATATCATGGACTTTCTTGCAATAAAGAAATATAATTAAAGAAATATAATTAAAAATATATAAGATAAATCTAAAAACAATTATTAAACTATTAGCGCAATAAATGTAATAAAGGAAATCAATTGGACTAGCTTTGTAAATTAAGATTTTTATCATTTATGTAAAGTACTACCAAGCTGATTCATGAACAAACTAGGATTAAGTTTTGATTTCGAATCGGCTTTAATATCTAAACAAAGAATGTACATAGCTTAAATGTTTCACGAAATAAATAGGATCAATAATAAATTAGTATAAGCAATATTTTATATTTAAAGGTGAAAATTCCGTAAAGAAAAAGAGCGGTTGGCCAATTTGTTCTTGTTCTTTAAAGTCTTTTACACTTTGTCACAAAATTATAAGACCGGATGGAAATTGAATATTTTGAAGAAAGGCTGAAATGATTTTAATTTTCACCTATTGTAAAGTATTAGTGACAGAACAAATGTTGTTTTGTTTATAAACAAATAATCTGTTTATTCACTACTATCTAGTCAAACAATCAAACTAATACTTTACAATAGGTGAAAATTAAAATCGTTTCAGCATTTGTTCAAAATATTCAATTTCCAGCTGGTCTTATAATTTTGTGACAGAGTGTATTTGCTTGAAGCTGTGGCCTTGTCATGGTCACATGTTTTGTCATTCTTTTGATCTAAGCTCAATACCGATAATTGCCATAACCACCCATTCGAAATAAATTTACCAAGATAGCAAAAATGACTATTTTACGATAAATTATAAATAATAGTAAATAATTTCATACGTTTATTCATTAATTTCTTTCAATTACCCTTACTGTATTAAATATTTCAATAGAAATGAATGGAGCAGGACCATGTTCTCTCAAAAGCACTGAATGTCTGTTTGTTTTGAGAACTTGATCAATTATAATTTTTGGATGAATTGCTTTTTTCCCTATTCTTTTTTAATCTTCATAATGCATATTCGTAATCAAAATTCAGGTAAATATTTATTTACAAACCGAAGCATTTCATACTTAGAAAAAAATTGGATAGCATTTCGTTTAGATAATAAAACGTCAATTCTTTGCTTGCTTTTATCCTAATTTGTATTTCATTACGAAGTTTGGCATTCTGAGAAAAAAAAATACGGAAGCCAAAAAGTCCTTTTAATCCAAATTTATAGACGATTTTTGCTGACGAGGATATTTTTTTAATATACTTACTTGTTAGTGATTTTTTTGTAGTTCCAAGGCTTCTTAACGAACTATCTTCATTTCTTAATTTTATTCCGAATTTCTAAATATTAACTTAATTATGGCTATTCTTTATAAAAGCCGATAATATCCAACGCAAAATCAAAATTTACGACTAGATTAAGTTGATGTCGTGAATAAAAAATTCGAAGAATTTTACTGATATCTTTTAAAACTATACTGACAGTCACGGTATAAAATAACACATGCGATGTTAGGCAATTAGCTTATTCGACGTCTTCAAAACCTCGCCACTTAATTGACACTTTAACTTCTCAAATACGTGACAACGGAAAGTTAAGATCAAATGACGGTTACCTCTTTAAGAAGTTGATGACTGACGACGAAAAGAAAATCTTTGTGCGCATTCCAATCTCTTGGAAGCGATTCAAGAGTCTGCGGATGATATTTTGGCAAACAGCGTACGCTTGTGGAACAACTTACTCGGCTTGTCCCAACCTCATTCTCCCCCTTCTCCCCTGATTCTCTTGATGACACTCTAAATTGTCGATTCCATTTCATCACAAAAATGATAAGTAGATGAGTAGACAAGAAACCCATTCACACCAAAAGTTTTATCAGTCGAATACATAATCCGAATCAACGAAGAGACAGAAGGCAGGCTTTATATAATAAAAAATATATGGATCTACGAAGAATTTATCTTACGAGATGAAAAACCAATAAGTAGTGAGAATATTGCACTATTAAAAGCCAGGACGTTTCTTCCATTATCAAAAGGCAGAATCTTACAGCGTGTTCTGGGTGAAAAGGCAAATATTTCGTGTGGGTATACAACGAGTTATTTTAAGTCAAAACATTTACTGATGCTTTCTGAGATACAGCTCTTGGTTAAGTACTGAATAATTTAAAATAAGTACTTTAACTGTAGCGATTCATGTTGGTTTCATTATTAACAGTAATAATGTAAATAGCGCTGCATGATTTGCGTAAATGTAAAAGGTTCTTTAAACTCAGTTTGTCATCCGTACTGTTGTTTTTGACAAATTTGAAAAATGTCGCATGTGTTCTCTAATGTCAAGAATGCAAATATGATTTAAGGTTCTGGTTTTTGTAATGGCGGTAGAGCAATTAGTTGGCCACCAAGATCACCCAACCTAAATCTCTTAGATTTCTGCCTGTGGGGGTTGTTAAAGTGTGAAGTTTATAAAACAATGGTCAATTAATGATACGAGCTTATTGTACGTATAACAGATGCTGTGGACCAAATAAGAGAACGTGAAGATGTCTTCAGGCATGCAACTCGCCACGTTCTCACGAGAATAGAAAAAATCATCGAAGTACGTGGCGGAATATTCGAAAAATTGTTTTGATAAATTTTTTACTTAAAAAAACTCATTCTATACCCACACGAAATATCGATCTTTTCTCCAGGAAACTCTGATAAAGCATGCTGCCCTTAATCATTATGAAAGCTTAGATTTCCACTAGTTAGCTGAATTTAAGAATATGTCTATATAGCGGAAAAAGTGGTAATGTGCTCCCCTTTTGTTTTTTTATTAATAAAAAAGTTATAAGCTATCCTAAAACCAGGTACTATAACGAAAAAAGTGTGGTATTGTGTTGGCCTGAAGTATCATCTTTTGAAATAAATAAAATGCTCAAAATTTTTGAGTAATTATCAATCATGTCTTGTATTTTACGGTAATTAAGCCGCAGCAATGGTATATTTAAACTCAAGAGCAAATTCCATATTCGATTGTCAAAACATTGAAATTAGTAATTAAAAATATTTACAATTATCTAACAATGAAACTTAGACGAGTTTCCTCTGAACTAAAATAAATATAATATTATATCTGAAATAAAATGATGAATCTTAAAATGCTGATTACAAGCCATATATCTATTGTGGCCCCGGGGACCGAATTAAAGGAAACCACTAGGTTTGACAAACAACGAAAATATAATCTAAGGAAAAAGAGCTAACGTGTATTTGAATTCAATATGTCAAAAAAATGAACATTATCAGTTATGTATTGCATCACAGCCTCTTTTGCACATTTCTATAATAATTAAACCAAAAAATATGTGATAATTAAAACTTTCGTCACTATTGTGTGTTGATAACACTGCTTTACTCACAGATGAGTCAACAGGAAGCGATATCTATACATTAAATTTTGCAACTAATTATTGCTTTATTGGATATTTTAACTAGTTCCTACTGGTATTAATAGTTGATTTATTAGGCTTTGGGGGGGGGGGGGAATTTACCAGCAGGAGGCCACATTAACACCTATTCCTCTAATAATCAATAATAATTCCTATTTTCTGACCTATACCTTGAGGAAAAAAATTCTAGAAAAAGCTTTAGTAAAATACGTGACAAGAATGTAAAAATTTATGATCCATTTTTACAAAAAATAATATAACTGCGTACTCTTTTATTAAAAATATCTATCCTTATTAATTCAGACGCGTTTCAATATTATTGGATACATTATGATAGCAAGTAACAAAGGGATTACAAAAAAAGATTTAATAACCTCAAAGTCTCAATCTTGCCGTTGAAAATGAAGGCATAGCCTTCGAAATACATATTTGGCGTTTTCTTATCTCGGATGTTTTTTTTTTTCTTCTTTTAAGAAGATTTTTCTCTTCCTATACAGGGAATTCCAAGTCACAGTTCCTTATATGTGTTTTAGCATTACCGAGATGTTCATAGAATTGATTTTGGCCCACAGCTATCAACTTTCCTTTAACATTTATTTTAACATTTGTATGAAGCAATCTGTCAGGTGGTATGTTTATGAAAACAGGTTTAAGGTAACAAGGTAACAACAATATGACTTCTTGTCTTTACCCCGCTTTTTTTAAAATACGTATATGCAATACTTACTCACCATGCGAGGCAAATGTGAATTGGGCATACAGTATGTGATCGAAAGTAAAGATTATTGAATAAATAATTAAAATATCGGTAACTACTTTTATACACTAATTCAACTAATTCGATATTATATTATTTTGTAAATTCTATCGGAACAAAATGAAGTAGTTTCGAGAGCAAATTCTGATACCATTATGAGAAGAGGAGCCGAGCGAGCGAATCAATCTGTTGGCAGAAAAAACACGAGAATTCAAGAAGAAAGCAATCAAAAATGCATGAGATGAGCTTATTCAGGGACTTTTTTTTCTTAAAACGACTGGGCAAAGAAAGGGTGATCTACAAGGTAGACAACCTGCTTTTTACCGTGGAAGAAAAACTATGCTAAGTTTTGTTGAAATAACGTTTATGTGACTTTTATGGTTTTATGTCCATGTGATATCCAGTAATAGTTAACTGTTTGTTGTTAACGCATCGCTGATATAGCCCGTGCCTTATTCGTATTCTTATTACTTATTCGATGAAAATGGATCATGAAGTTGATTCGCATTTGAATTGTACTAATCATTACTGACAGGTTAATGAATATTACAATTTTACACTTGTTTAAGTGATCTAAATCGCTTCGAGTAACGAATTTGTTGTGACCATGGTTTTCCCGAGGTCAAAAGATCCATGTTTTGCACTTTTGACCTCCCTGAAGATAAAACTAGTACCGTTTATATGCATAATAATTACCATGCAATCAGTTTAGATGATCCTTTATATTCAGAAAAATTAAGTTCATATATAAGCAGCACACTTATTGGATCTAAATAATTAATATAGTGGCATATATATTTATTTAAACGTAATTAAGGATGTATAACGCAACTTTTTACGATTACAGTTGTTAAGTTAGATAGTAAATGGAAATTTACGGATATCGTTTATACAGGCCGTTATGATGAAATATATTTTTACTTGTCCATTTCTAGTGGTTTGAGCCGGATAACCGGCTGCCAAAGCTATTTATTTATGAGCAATTCTTTGACAGCTCCGATGGAATTAAATTGTCAGTGACAAATTTCATACGATGGTAGTAATTGATCTGAAGGCTTAACATGGCAACTGTCCAAAAGCAACCATCATTTCTCGTGTGATCTGTTGGCAATTTCATTTCATTCATTTAATTTAGCGAGGCTGTAATTCGATTCCTGAAAGCTTTAAGTTAAGAATATTCAAATCAGTTACGGGCATTACGGATGCTATTATTTCAACGAACACAACTTGCTCCGATGAAATTTTAATGATGCAAAAAAAGTTTAGTTTTTTTCAATTCAACGCATTCGTCATTTTTTATCAATATTTGATCTAAATAAAGAATATGGATTCAAGAAATTTTTCATATGCAATTGTCTTATTTTTACTTCAAAATGATAATAATAATCTTAAATTTCTCTTTTTCTATTTTAGATTTTTATTTCTCCTTTTTTTCCTAGAATATAATTATCTGACCAGGAAAACTTAAATTTAGTTTTATCTCTGACAATAATCGTTAAAGCTTTTGAACATATTGAAACATCTTTGAATCACTTGGATGAACACTGAAGCTGATTACTGCATATTGTCCGATTTACGTATATCCCTAAGAATTACACAATAAGAAAGCTTTCAATACTATACATTTACAGGGTAATAATAAATATGTGGGAAATTTTAGGAAAAGTTATAGAAGACCTAAATCAAGCAATAAACGTCAAATAAACATGTGGTTTGTTTCGATTAGTTTTCTAAGTACAGGTACTCTTTTCTTTTACAGGTTAGGGCCGTGGTGCGGCTCATATAAATAGCTGTATAAACAAGGGATATATATTTGTTATTGAGCTATTGAATTTATTTCTTTTTGATCAAGGTGCAATCCTCTAAGCAATTCTTAAAGTCACACAGAAGAGTATTACTATGGACAAACTTGGCCAAAAGTCGACATTTTGAAATCTATTGTTTAGTACAAAAAGTTATTTTTATGTTGAGTTAAACAACCATGGAATCATAAACACGCACTTGAGACTTCCCACTTCGCCAAAATTGACAAGTCAGTCGCAATCAAGTACGGCTAGCCACTGTCACACGGCTGATCTTGTTGCTCCAGAATTAATGTGTTGTCAAATGTACGTTCACTGTGTTCATCACTGGAATTAAGGCCTATAATAAATATGGAAGGTGTGTATTATGTTTAATTTTCATTTTGTCATTCACATGGTTAAATAGTTGTATTTCATATTTGCATTTAAAAATAGTAATTATTTGTAGTTTGACTTATCAAACACAAAGCTTTTTCTTTAAGTGCCAAGCTTTGTCGGGCAAAAGTAATGATAGCAATGCAAAGTTTCTATGTTATATGACACGTTTATCAAAGAAAATCTTGCGCATGTTTGCGCCCTTTTTTTCAAAGACAAATAAAATAAAATCAAGGTGATACTTGAAGCTATAAGTAGTAGACATATGATTGATGTTGCGAAATTTTCAGCATATGCAATTGAGACTGCAGAGCTATACGTGAAATTATACAACTGGCACCGTATGTCACCAACAGTTCACAAAATATTGATTCACGGGCCAACTATGATTTCTGAAGCTATATTACCAATTGATTACTTTTCAGAGGAAGCTGCAGAAGCCCATAAGCATTTCTGTTCTTGCAGGTTGAACTTTGCAAGAAAATTCTCTCGACAAGTCTGCAATAGGGATATCTTAAACAGGCTTTTGCTCACCTCGGATCCTCTGCTGAGTAGCCTTAGACCCAAGTCAAAGAAAAGGAGCAAACCATTTTGCAGTGAAACTTCGGAACTTTTTATTACCGAATCACGTTCCGTGCCAACAGAAGTAAGTGTTGCGAAGACAAAAGACACTACAGAAGCAGAAAAAGCAAGTGATGACTCGGAAGAAGTGACCGAGTCAGAAGAAGATGTAGACGAATCCGACTAAAAATAATGTTTTTTGACATAAACACGTGAGTTAAATTTTTATAGCTTGTGTTCTTTTTTTGTATGTACCACCATTTAATTTGTTGTCTCTCTGCTTTTGTATGTGATTTTTCTTTTGTCAATTTCAGGTTTTGATTACTTTTATATTTTTATTGCATCATCATTGATCTTAACTCATGCATAATGTTTTATCACGCGTATTACTCAGAGTGCTTTAAATCATATTTATAATAATAAAAATGATGATAATAAATGTTTAATCAAGTAAAATATACTTCTTTTTATTTGAAAATTGTGTTTTCAGTTAATTTTCATCGTAAAAATACTGTCATGATTTTTTGGCCAGAAATTTGACTTAAATACTCCTCTGTGCGCCAGTCGGTTCTTTCAAGACGCCACCGCGAAGAACGGTGCTCTTACAGAATTGGTAATCTGGCTAGAGGGACACGTGACTGCAGTTCTACTGCAAATGGTAACGTCTTAATGCGGTTGATGGTCATTTCCTTACTATGGATGCTGGCGGGTGTTCAGTGCTCCACTTAAAATCCAACGGTCTTGGCGTTGATCAGTAATGCGCGGGCGTCCGGAACCAGGCCTACGTGCGTGAGTACCTTCTGTAGATTACTGCTGCCAACATCGAGCCACCACAGAAACATTACGTCCAATGTGGGCCGCGATTTGCCGAAAAGACCATCCACGCTCTCGAAGTCCCACAATCCGACCTCTGTCAAATTCTGTCAACATGGCTGGTGATGAGACTACTCTAGTCTATTACAATACAGATGCCAGATTGAGGATTTTATGTAAATTAGTAATGAACCATTCTTCCAATGGAGGGCTTTTGGGTGAGTAGGATCCTGTGCATATATAGTGTTGAAATTTAAATCATATATTGTATGCTACCCACACTACGCTCTTGTGCAATTTAATTAAAAATTGACCCACTTCTTCTAGGTGCTGCATTTTTTTTCTGTCGGCAATGTGTAGAAAATATTTTCGGATCATATCTACGTTGATGTGAAATGGAAATGGAAAGAGATGTGAACCCTGCCTGTTGGATGTCTTTCATTCAACCTGGCAGATGCTTCAGGAAAGATGCGTAAAAACCAAGGAATGAGCCTCCAAATCATCCATAGCGAGTTCCAGTAGACAACAGAGGATACGATATATGACAATACTACTGCGCAAGGAACTACATGCTCTCGGCATCCATAACGCTGGCCGCAAATCAACAAAACATCTCACAACATAACGATCAGGCAGCCAAACTGTTTTTAGAATGGGCGACTTAAACAATACAGCATTGAGACGGATCTGCTGGAGTGATGAGGCCCTTGCACTATCAATCCGATGAAAGTGTTTGGATCGGTAGAATTTCAGGTAAATGCCTTTCATCGGAGTGTATCGTTCACATTATGTTTGATATGGCGGAGTCATATTATATAGATGTAGTTCTCGTGCTCAAGTACTACATACTCTGTGGCAGTTTGTTTGTTTATATTTTGGAAATTAGGTTCGTTTGGCCAAGACGATAAAACATGACATCGTGTCTCCGCCTCTGTCGGGAACGACACAAAGTTCAATGTTCCCCTGGGCCACAAAGAATGAATGGACACAAATACCTAAGGCTTGTATCGCAACCTTGATGAAAGCATGGCCAGGAGGGAAGCAATGGAGTTAATTGCAGTTCGAGATTGATTGTTGCAGTATTATGATAGACAAGATACACTTTTTTCGAAACCGCCTGTGGGCCCGAATCGTTATTTTAGAGTTTATTATAATGCTGAGCATTTTTGATGTAATGTAGTAATGACGACTACCTTAAATTTAGCAGAATAACACAATCAGTTTTAGAAGCCAGTAAACCAGAATCATCTAGAAAGTTTCATTATTTCAAAACTAACCTTTATTCAGGGTTTTCTTAATAACACGCATGCGTTTATCGGAAACTATTATGCACCTATTAATGCATTTTTAAAATAAGATGCTAATTAATTTGTTTTCAATAATAAGTATTAAGCCTTCATTAATGATTATTGATTTTCTCATTGAAGTCTCATTTTTAATTTATAGAGAACTGAAAGTTCCTAATTAAAATAGAACTCTTATCTGTACTTGAGTACAATGTAATAACTTTGCGCTCTAACATTCATTAACCAATTGAAATCTAAATTAGATTTTAAATTAAATATTTTGTTTATTAGCTATTTATTCTCTTTGCAAAAATTCATTTATCAGCTACACTTCATACGCATTCTTTACACAACTGTACTCTATCGTGCCAGTTCACTAGTATACGTTAAGATAAATAGTTTCCCTAATTAATAAAAAATTAACAGTCGCATTGCAGTTTACTGTTTCAAGGTTGTTGTTTTTTTAATTTACAAGTTCTGTACACCTGATTTCCAAAGTACAGGGTGATTATAACTAAATTTTCCCTACTTAATCGTCTCTATGTTGAAAACGAGCGTTCGCAGGAACCGTAATGTGAACATGGGGAATAGAAATAATGAATAAACAATTCCACATTTGTAATTTTTGGAACATAGCGTCAGTCATTGTCCAGGACAGTCTGAAAGCGTAGGATAGCGTGCTGCACGGAGCATCTTCATGAATATGTTTAATACCTCTGCGGATAAACTTCTCTTCAGAACGGCACATGTGCGAACGTTTCTCTCATAAACCTTGTCTTTCAGTTAAATCCACGAACAGAAATCACGCAAATCCTGTGGCCCATAATCTGGACAATGTTCCGACCGATTATGGTTCTCGTGTTATAAAGTCTCATAGGTAATGAATTATCCAAGATGAATTGTTATTATATTTATTTATTTATCAGTTTATTTATTTATTATATAAGGGTGTGAGTTGAATTCTGTATAATTAATTTTAAAAAAATAACTCCATTTTAATTCCAAAAAAATAGAAATAAAATAAATATTAAAAACAGTTATTCATTTATTTATTTACTAGCTGTTGCCCGCGACTTCATCCGCGTTAAAGTCGAAATAGGTAAAATCGCCTGCAGGTATAGATTTCTTATTTCCCGAGATTTGGTGATTAGTCAGTGAGGGGCAGTTCCCTTTTATATTAAGACACTGCCCCAAATAAATCGAGATCAGGAAGGAAAAATTAAATTACGACTATATTTTATGGTTGAATAGAATTAATGTGAAGACCAAAAAATAATGAAAAAGTTTCAGTATTGGCCTGCCTCTCTCTAAGAGTGAAGGCCTATGTGTTCGTTTCAGAAACTCAATTTTTTTCTTTATTTTTTTTTTTTGCTGAAACCGACTTAAAAACTCATGATTCGAAAAGATATGTTGAAGTTTTGAAAAAAAAAATTCCGTCTGTACGTATGTATGTGACCAATTTTGTGCAGCTAAATCCTCTGAAACGGTAAATAGCAGAACCAAACAAAAATTATATATACTTAGAAGGTACCCTAAATTGTGCCTTAGCGTGTATTTTATGTCAATTGGCTAAGCCATTTTCGAGATATTGATTTTTTTGGCTGTAGCGTTCAAACCAGCGAACCAAACTCAATAAACTCGACATGTACACTCGGGTGCAAAAAGGTTTTTACCTGCTCCGTAGGGGCTGTTGATCGGTTGCATAATCAGGTACTTGTACTAGGAGTCATGGGAGATTAGAATGGACCTGTCCCTTCTTAATGAAAATAGGGTAGCAGGTATACGCCTGGGATGTGCTCGTCACGGGCTCTCTCCTGACAATAATAAGCGATAGCGGCTGCCTCGAATGGCAGAGTTCGAATCCGATATGGATAGACTTTTTTTTTTTTGTTGTTTTTCATTATCGCGTTTTTGACTTCGTTTAAGTTTTAAACGGTGTATGTAAAGAACACCATAAACAGATTAAATTTTTTTCACCAAAGTGTGCAATTTGATCTGTTTATTTGAGGGTTTAAAAAACTTTTCATGTTAATTGTCATGGCATGCTTTTCTCTATATTTTAGTTTTTAATAAAATATACACTAATTCATACCACCGTTACTTTTACAAAAATACTCTTTTGTTCAAATCATTTAATGTTCTCTACTATTAAAATATATAATCCTATATACCGTATTAAAATGCAAAGCATTTTTGTAAAAGAGCAAAATTGGCACTTCTGCGCATGGGAATCTGAAGCCAACAAAGAGTTACGACAATCCATCAGAAGCCACGGATTGTTGTAATGAGACAATATTCAATCATTGTTTTGAATTAAATAAACCGTGACCACCGAGAGAGAAGGCCTCCGCAATGAAACTGAATATATTGTTGCATCACATAGATAGTGCATTGTTATTCGTATTTCTACCAATAATAAGCCCTGAATTTGCACTATCTATGATGGATAGACATTTCAGTTTCATTGCGGAGGCCTTCTCTATCGGTGGTCACGAATAAACTAAAGATTTGCAGAAAGAAAATTCTGCCTTGATCATTTTATGACATTTCCTTGTGACTACTGAAAAACTCTGAAAATGTTATGTTAAATGCTATATCGTTAGAAAGAGCTTTAAAAACTGATCATTTTATCCACTGGCACTTTATGTATCAGTTTAATACTTTCAGAGAAATTTAGTTTAAAACTATTTTGATTTTATATATTAACTCATTTCTTATTCTTTGTGCAAAATGAGATATTTCAGCTCTGACAATTTTTTATTTTATTATTTTTTAATTAAAGAGATGGGGATTAATAATAAGATGGGTTGTTCTCCGTCAAATTATGACGGGATCCATCTAGTTATATAATAAATTAAAAAAAAAAAAATTCGGATGGTTTTGGCATAGTTGCCGTTGATTATTTACACAAAATATACAAAAAATGAGACTTGTAACCTTTCAAGCAGTCAAAAGAAAATAGCTTCCACTTACACCTGTAAATCACGTCCGCATCACACGATAACGAGCACTGCATTAGCTTATCTCTTGATCACGCATATAATTATATCAATACTGTGCACCATTTATGTTACACTATTAACCAAATAGATTAGATTATTATTAATAAAACAAAAATTCTCATCAGAACAGCCAAAATAATCTTTTTGTCAACATAATTGAGCACGTGACATAAAACTTGCCTTCCCCCGAAGCTAAGCAAAAACTTAATGGAATCGTTCCATAGTAAGCGAGCTCGATTAGATACCTGGAAAAAGTAACCTCATTGAATTGAAGTATTGTAAGGAAGCCGAACAATTTTGACTTAGGTCAAAACCTTCATGCACCCGACTGTACGTACTCTCATTAAGGCGAATTTTTTTATACATGACTTGTTTGGCTGTGGTGAGCCGTTTTGGAGTTATTAACTATCTCCTCCCCCCAGACCCGAACCCTCCCCATCGTCAATTTTTTCTTTTTTTTTTTTTTTTTTTTTTTAAAATAATTCACACTTAGAGGAGTCCTAAAACTATGCATTGACGTATTTTTTATGGAAATGGGCTAAGCCTTTTTAGAAAAATTTATTATTTTGGTAAAAATGAAGAAATGCCAGAAGCATTCATTTCGTCACATTAAACACAACGTAAACGACATGAACAGCTTCCTCTTATTGAAAAATACAATTTTCTTTTTTGAATCCGTAACATTATCTCGTGGTACGCCTATGCGAATGCATCATTCCGCCATACCAATTTATTTGTTTTTACGTTCGTTGTTTTACCTTCGGGAGCCAAAATAAATAGAGTCAGGGCTGGTGACGCGAGAGCAAGCGACATAGAGTTGTCAATTAATATATACAAACTTTGTTGTACTCGAAGAACTCGAAATATGCTCCGTTTACATATGCATCTTGGTGACATCTGTTGGCAATTATTCTCCTTATATATAGATTCGTAACACAGAGTAAACAGAGCGCTTACGGCCTCGAAAGCGCGTCACGTCTTGGCAGCCATCTTGTGGTGGGACGATGCTGCGTTTTACACTGTAGAAGCCATACTCGAAACAGCGACTAATCCGCTTTTTACATGGTATACGTTGATTTTCATGTGAAATTTTTATATTTTCCCAAAACTTTGTTTCATTGATGCACAAAAAAGCGATTTTTTAGGTAACATTCATCAATTTCATAGGAAATAAAAATTAATGTTCAACTGCTGCATGGCCTTACATTTTCTCAATTTCAACTAAATTTAAAATAAAATAAAATATATAAAATAAGAATTTTAAAGCACACGCTTTCACCTTAAAAAGTTCAGAAAAAAGTAAAAAATCGAATTTTAAAAAAAAGGTAAAAATGTGGTGGCGCGTTTATTATGTAGTATTTTCTTTTTAAAATTTAATATTAAACGTGCCATCACACATTTACCTTTTTTTTTAAATTCGATTTTTTACTTTTTTCTGAACTTTTTAAAGTGAAAGTGTATGCTTTAAAATTTTTATTTTATATATTTTATTTTATTCTTTTTAGTCTTTATTTATAAAACTTAAGCTTTTTATTTGATATCTACAAAAACCAAAAAACCTTGGAAATCTGCCGTCTGATATCGGGTAAACGTTTAAACGTAGCCGACGAAAAGGACAGGTCGGGGCACTTAAAAGTCACATGACCAAAGTAGATCTAGCAACAATCCAACCTTCATTGTTTCTAGCTTTCATTTCAACAATCAGTGTTTTTTCGTTTGTTGGAAACAATGAAGATTGGATTGTTGCTCGATTTATCTTGGTCATGTGACTTTTCAGTGCCCCGGCCTGTCTTTCTAGTTGGCTTTGCGTTTAAAATACTTTATGCTGGCTAATCATAAACAATGCTCACCACAATCAACAACTTTGCTAGCACTGATGATCAAATTAACACCGATAACAAACAACAATACAGTTAGTTGTTACGTCATGATTGCACTGTATATATATTAAACTTAAATATTAAATAACTTACGAATAAATGAAAGACTAGTGAAACTAACGATTAAAACATGCATTGTCATCTATAAGACGCCGTTGGGGAAAGCTGCAGAGCTGTAGGTAGTCATGAAGTGGGCAAAATATTGATTACAAAATTTTTCCTTCCATTTTTCGATAAAAAAATTATTACATCATGTTTGGAGGGCATCTCCAGTATATATTTAATTATTTTTATCAAACAAACATTTTTTAGAAAACAAAATATTTTTAATGTTGGGGACACAAAGAAAGGCTGGTGATATAATTTGCAGCGATTTGGGGATGGGTTGAAAACGACCCACGATTGACCCATATAACGCACGACGACTTACAATTCTCTTTTCTTTACCTGTGAAAAGATAACCCGCTGTCTTTTGTAGCATCCGTATGCCACGCAGTAGTTTGGCATGTTGTTCACTCATTCCACGTTAGCTAAAGTAGAAAAAAACCATTCCCTACCCTCAAATACGTGCCTAAACACATGGAAAGTACCGTGGAATTTGCGATCTGAGTCCCACCAAAAGATGGCTGCGCGAGAGTTTCCGGTGGCGACGCAGCTGGCTAACACATCTAATGCTGCATGATCGCTCTGTTTACTCTGTGATTCGTAAGGAACAAAACCATAGTGCGATTTACTCGTTGCGACATCTGTTGACATTATATTTTTGCTGGTACCAGTTGTTGTTTTTTCCCTTGGGAATGAGACTTTTTTCCCGCAGAAAAAAGTATCCTATATGTTGACTCAGGTACTAAATAACCTTCACACCAAATTTCAACTAAATCCCTTCAGTAGAGTTTTGGCGCCAACCTCTAACATATAAACAGAGATAAGTCCTAAAACTGTTGTTTGGGCTTCTGTATCGTTTATAACCACACAAAAATTCTAAAAACTGTTGTTTGAGCTTCAGTATCGTTTATAATACACGTAGCAACCACTTTTTCTCAAAAAAATTTAATTTAAATTTTTCGCCTCGCTACTATTTTATTATGTATATAGATTTACTAGCAGAGGACCCGGCGTTGCCCGGGATAATTACGCTTGTAGGCAAACAGAACCTCAAAAAGCTAAATTGTTGTTCATGAGATATATAGTCAAAATATATTTTGAGGGTTTATTGAAAAATAAGGTGTCCATATAGAAATATTTATTTATTTATTTATTTATGAGGGTTTATTGAAAAATAAGGTGTCCATATCCATTTTTCGTCAACAGGTGACATCAACGGCGCGAAACACGCTTTATCATGTTCTGCAAACTATCGCCAAAGAACGTAAAACAGGTTTTACTTTCTTTGCTATCGCATTGGAAGATTGCTTTGTTATTGTGGCAAGAATGGAACCTTATGGAGGGTGATCGTCATTACATTTTAAGCAACGAGCTGTCATTGAGTACTTGACAGCCGAAGATCTTGCACCAGTGAAAATTAAGCGAAGAATGCAAATCGTTTATGATGATGATGTGTTCATGTTAGCACTTACCGGGGTTGGGTCGTCAACAGATGCGAAGACAGTGAACAGTTGGCAAAGAGTTGGACTAATCGGTTGTCTGTGTGGCAAAGAGTTGGACGACTTCTGTCAGCAACCGATTAGTTTCACACAGATCGACGAATTCATTCAGGAAAACCGGCATATAACTTAGCGAGAAATCTGCTGCGCAATCGGAATTTCATAAGAGCATATGGGTCGCCTTATTGCTTTGTTTCAATATGGGAAGATTTATACTTGACGCTTCCTCAAATGTTTATGCCTGAAACGAAAGTTTGCAAACTTGAAATTCGCCAGCAATTTCTGTTGCGTTACGAGGCTGAAGATGAAGCTCTTCCCCCACAATATTGCTGATTGCACCATTAAGAACTGAAAACAAAACGCTAATCTATGGAATATCGACATAAAGACTCGCCACACAAAACAGATTCAAATCACAATCTTCCGTTAGAAAAGTCATGCCAACAGTATTTTGCGATGCAAATGATCTTATCCATAATGAATTCCTGGAAAATGATACATAAATTAATTCACTACATAGAAACTCTCCGAGATTTAAAAACAACGCTTAAGGAGAATTTGAAGGCAGAAAGACAATGTTTTGCCACCAGGGAAGAGCTAAGAAAACTGAAACTCGACACATAGGAAGACGTGGAAATGATACGAATCCGATGATGTAATTCAGACAGCAGTCAGGAGCTGGTTGCGGAAACGGAAGATGAAATTCTTCGATGATCGCTTCACTAAACTGAGTTTATCGTTGGGAGAAGTGAATTCAGTTGTCATTAATGTTTTAGAGTGTTTGACCAAAATACAACTCAGAATAGTGAATGCAATCGCAATGAAATTGATCGGTGCAGGATGTCACCTTTAATTTCTGTCACCTGCAGTTTGAGTCACATGGGACACCTGCAATATGTTGTTGGAATGATCAAATAATAAATAAATAATACATCAATTCAAGTAGAGATAGTCGTTTTCTAATTACTGTAGGCGTATGTAGTATCGGTTTTAAAACTGATTGATTATATTCATTAATTTTTCATATATTTTTTAGTAATTTTTAATTGATGTAATAAATTCATTTCTGATTTATGAAATTTTAATCACAACGGCACTCTATACAACAACATTAGATGTAATAAAGATAGCAGTGAACGCGTAATAATGTGGATTTCCACTTATCTACCTGTTGATAAACTATCCACCCCTCTAATACCAAATAGTTACTTGAACGTTAATTAAAAACATCAAAGAAACATCAAAGAAAATACACTCAAAGAGAAACAGTAAGTAAATACAATTACTGAAATACAATTTGTATCTACTTTTCATACCAGTTTTTTTATGTAGCTTGTTTTGTACGTAATAATTTTATATGAAGTCGTTCGATAGATCCTGTGTATTTTTTATCTCTCGAATAATTTTTAGATGATTCAATAAAGAAGCTAAAAATAAAGCTGAAATTTCATATCATTGAATAAGAGAAATTCGAATAATGTTTTGCTCTAAATTCCTTTTTCCTATTTGTTCCCGTGATGGTAAACAAAGCGAGAGTCCTGACTGAATTCATATGATTGGATTCGAGGATTAAGTTCGCCGGTCTGTTTGCGCCTCGGCTGGCTGTTAACATTTCCTCCCCGCCAATTGTCGGATTTGTTGTCGATTACAACTTTGGTTTTGCATTAGAAAGCCAATCCTATTTGGGTTATCAATATTAAAATAGAACGCAAATATTTTTATCAAAATAACTGAAGTTGTTTAATGACTATTGGGTGCTCTTAAGCTTTTTTTTTTTTTAATTTTTAACTGAACTCGAAAGTTTTTTAAGTGTCTTTGAAACGTTTATTTTTTTAAATATTAATGCAGGAATGCTTAAAAGTTTTTGCTATACGATTTAAACTGTTACGTTCTAAACGTGCTGTCATTAATTATAAATGGTACTGTATTTGAAATTGGGATTATTAAACCTGGAAATGAAACCTAGACGTCGAGGTATCTATATCGCAAAGATCTACGAGAGAATGCATGGAATATTAGGAAAGTAAATTCATCAGTTTACAGTATTCTTCTTTTAAAATTTTATCAGATGGGTGGAAAAATAAAATAGCCAGACGGACAATATTAAAAACAAATAAAACTTTATAGAAATTTTAGGCGAGGTGGGGGTGGGGTTGAAAAAGGCTTGGGGAAATAACCTCTGCTTTTACGATAGGAATTATGAAAATTAAATAGTAAAGTAATTTTAAAATTCAGCTCCAACGAATAAAATAAATTTTAAATTTTAAATTTCGTTAACCTAACCCTAACACGATATTTTTTATCTTTCATTTCCTGTTAGCCTTTTCGTAATTGCAGCTTTAGTAATTTTACCGATCTACTTTAAAATTCTCTGATCTTAGATTTAAATTAGCAGTTTCTTTGAACAAACTTAATAAGTGTTATGAATTTTTTTAAGTTTTATGTTTGCTGATGTCTGTGGTTCGTGTCTTGTCTTTCTTTTCTTTGTTTATTAATGCCGTTTTGGGCTTTTGCCCATTTGGGTCCCAACGGAGGGATCTATCCGCTTTTCTCTTTGGCGTGATATTTCCATTTGTCATTACATTACATATAAAACATGAACATTTTTAGTTACATAATTCATGGTGAGAGTGAATTAACTCGAGCGAAAGCAGTGGTATTTCGAACCCAATTAATTTTAGCGTCGTTTTATTTGCTCAAAACATCGATAAATTTTATTGTTGTGTAAATTTGAGTTTATATGACTTGGATCATTGATATAATCACAACGTATCAAGATAATTACCAAAAAGGTTGACTCAATTCATCGATTTTATTAGTGATGGGCGATGTTGGTTCGAAACTTAAAAAAAAACCACTTTATTTAGGTTACTTTTTATCTTAGTTAAAAGAAAATAGCATTAATCTGAAAGCATTAAACCGAACAATATTGCTTTATTGCATATTTTTGTTTAAAAATAAAATCATGTGAACATTTTTTGGTTTCAATGAATTTTGTTTAGCTGAAATCAGTGTGCCGGCTTTCAAAAAAATTTGCTCAGACGGAACCGATGTAGCGGGTATACATAAATATTGCTTTACAAGGATTTTCTTGGTGTTACTTAGACTAGAGTTCTTCCACCAATCTAAAGGGTTTTCTTTTCTTGCTAACATTTTCTGTTCATGATAGTGCCGGGTCTCTTGCATAGGTCCAACAACGCTTGAAATTACTTGCTGACTCATCAAAACTTGCTGATCAAAGTCAGCCCAAATATCTTCTGATAGACTGTTTACTTCTGATGAGGGCTGCTGCTGCTGCTCCACGACTTCGTAACCAGAAATGAATCTCAGTTCGCGTTGAACGCGTCTAACTGCTAATTCCCCACGGTCCAAAAAGCACATTTTCTTGAACCTTGGATCCAAATAAGTGGCTACTGCAAGAGATGGTGTTGTCTCGATATTTCTGAATCTTCCTGTAGGCCAGCGATCAACTTTTCTCTTATTGCTTGAACAGCTTTGCAATCATCACTTCTAGCAGAAGCTGTCAATCTCCGCAAATTACGAACTGTTGGTATCACTTTTGATAGGGAAACTGATGCCTCAGATGACATCGAATTTTATATTCAAGACGAAAAAGCATCGATTATCGCCCAGCACTAGATTTTATCAGGCAACTGCAGGCGAAATTACGGAAATCGTCATAAGAATTCTAGAAAATTATGATAATACACGGTGCGTAGGGTATTTGAGGACATGTGATTGGGCACCTGCAGATATGTGTACACTAATATCTGCACTTTCAAATTTACTGAGCATCAATAGCAAATATCAGCTAACGCAAGTAATGAAAAGACACGCAGTGATCGTGTATACTACACGCACAGAACAGCGATGCTAAAATTCCAACTTTTTGAACGCCGCCAGGTCGTTTGTGAACAAAGTTCGGAAGGAATTGGAAACCTCAGAAGAACATGTTTTGCCTGTAGCTAAACGCACAACGCTCGAACTATAGAAGAACACGACAATTTGTACATGTGCAAAACATTATCAACGCGAACCCAGGAATGTCTATCAGAGCCATCGCCCGAGATCTCCAGCTTTCCGAGGGCACAATCCACACATGTTCTCAGGAAAGGGCAGTTCATGTCGGCGAAAACATAAAAACAAGAATGCTTCGAGCAAAGCGATTATTAAGCAAGGTCAAACATCTGGAGGAACCTGGCATGCTCCTTTTTCCGATGAAAAAAATTTCGACAGATGGTTATGTGCGGAACCCTCGGATGTCCCACGTGTTATGCAACCAAGTTTCCTGCAACTGTGATGGTTTTAGGAATATCATGCCACCTCGCTTTTTTTCCAGAGGGTATTCGAGTGAACGCTGCTAGCTACACTGCTGTGGTGCAAACAGTGGTGAAGCGTTCGCAATGGCGAGCCCTATGTCTTTCAGCAAGACTCTGAACCTGCAAATAAAACTGTGACAACACAAGAACGGATAACAGCCATCTGTATGATCACATCACGCCAAATTTCTGGCCACTTAGCTCATCAGACCACAATCCCCTGAACTATTAATGTGGGGCGTTGTTGAACGGGAAGCTAATCGACATTCCCACAATAACATTGGTTCCGTGAAGGTCGCCATTGGACGGGTAATGGCTGACATCCAGAAAGACCAGTTAATTCGGGCATGTCAACGCTTCCGGTCTCGCATCGAAGCCGTCATTGCAGCTAACGGCTGTTACATCGAATAAACCTGTTTTCCAACCTTTCCTACATCTGTGTACCTAATTTTGTATGAACAAAATACGTTGTTTGACATATATGCTGTTTCGTTCTATATCTGGATCGTATCCTCAAATATCCTGCGTATCCTGTAAATTGTATTAAAGTTATTAGAAATAAGTCCAATTTATTTAAATTGAAATAAGAGATTCGCACTTAAATTATTAATTATTTGCCTAATTGAATGCTTACGCGGTTAATGGAACGATATTGACACTGAAGATATGCTAGAATGCTTCCAGGATCTTCAGATTCTCTACAGAATTAAAAATTCATGAATACAAATCAAAACAACTAACTAAAGGAACAGAGTTCGACTGCTATGTCATATCATCTTATATTGTGAGCCGAAGTTTAAATAATATATTTCACCTATAGATATCTTTTGAACATGAGGAACACGATTTTGAAGAAATTTTCTAACAATTTTCATTGAATTCCTCAAACAAGGCGCTTTTCAATCAGTTCTATAGTAGAACGGAAGGTCAAAAAAAAAAAGACAAAGTAAAAAATAAATTCTTTTTAGGCCACAAAAGTGTATGCTCATTTACAAACGTTTATCAAAAGGGGTTTTAAGTACTACTCAACAAATCTGAGACCATGCCAATCCATAAAGTGAGGAAATAGCCGGACCCTGTTATGCTCATAAAGGAAAGTTATAGTTATGGGGACAATTCCATCTATAAAGTCTTGCTTTTATTTAGTTAGAATAATATTATATAAATAGGAGCAAAAGTAAAACTCATGCAGCGTAAAAGTATGAGTAAAGGATACTTTAAATGTAATTACGCTGGCTATTTAATTTTGCTTTCAATGACAATGTTATCTTCTCTTTCAAATTAATATTAGAAATGCCGACGAGTCAAATGAAGTGGACGAGCCTTGGGGCTAACGACAAAATTAAAAATCCTTTGCTTATATGAGACGACTTCTCGAGCCTGTACGATCGATCGAACATTAACCCATTTCGCTTTGCCTTGATCTCTCTCTTAAATTATTTCGCAGACTTTAAAGGTCATAATATAAACTGATAATCGACAATTTTAATTCTTAAATATTATGCAGAAATGGTATTATGCCTTACAGGATAGCATTAAGTATCTCTAGTGCTCATTTAACCATGTCGATTTAACTTGTATACTCCGAACATCGTCAAAATCTAGGAGTTTTAAGAATTCTTTCATGATCAGACCGTAATCTGATTTCAAAGGCCTCTTCGTCCGAAGCTTATGGCTGACATGTAAGAACAAATTAAACTTGTCTCTCACGATTCAAAAAAGGAAAAATGACTGGCAGTTCAGAATTCGAGATCATCGTTGTCAGTAGCATATTTTTCAGATGACTATGTGTATTGATCGACGACAAATCCTAGTTCCAACGATCAATAGAATATTCAAAACCTAAAGTACTCCCTAAAGATATAAACAAGAATTGGAGAGTAAAGAAAAAAAGAAAATAAAGAAAAGAGGCCTATTTAGATCATACTGGATATTATTAAGACCATGTCAGTTTTTGGATAAAAATTGTTACTAAAATTAGTGATAAGCAGACGGTGCTAATTAATTAACTGTATCATCGTTACTTATGTTTATGTTTCGTTTAAGATTATTCGAAAACTTTACAACTATTTATTTCCAAATATTTGTTTCCGAATTTCTTCATTTTGTCTTTATAATAAAAAGAAGTTTTTGAGGAAAATTTTATTCAAGGATACGGTTGAAATACAAAAATTGCATCAAAAACTTTAATCTTCTTAATTTTTAATATTTTACAGTTTTATTTAAAAATGCACTTAAAACAAACTTTGAAAAAAGGGAAAAAAATAATGAAAATTGTTTTAAATATTTAAATAATAATTCCTTTCTATTTATGAATACAGTTAGTAGCGCACAAAATTTTGTTTTGCTAAGTTTATAGCTTTAGTTCCTAATAAGATTGTTTTCGAAAAAACTTTCACCGAAGGCAAAATTAAACAAAATTCCCACATATAAAAGATAAATAGATTAAAAAGAGAAAAAATAATAAAAATTGTTTTAAATAATTAAATAATAATTTCTTTATATTTTTGAATACAGTTAGTAGCGCACAAAATTTTGTTTTGCTAAGTTCCTAATAAGATGTTTTCGAAAAAATTTTCACCTAAGGCAAAATTAATCAGTGCTCCCATGTATATAAGATTAATTGATTAAAAATTAAAGTTTTTCATACTCCGGGTTTTAAGTTTTCTCCAACAATTTGGTTCGACTCTCTCTCTCTCTCTCTCTCTCTCTCTCTCTCTCTCTCTCTCTCTATCGTTCTCTCTCTACCTGACACTGACATCTACCGTCAGAAGATTCAAAATAAACGAAAGATCTGTATTCCATTGAAAAGAAAATTCCATAACAAAAATAGAAGCATATTTAGCAGGATTTTTTGCGAAGAAAAAATAATATTAATATAATAATATCGCATTTCTAACGACTTTTATTTACATCAGTAAGTTATAAACTCTATAAATTTTGTTAACGAGGTCTTTTAAAGTTGACTTCTGGAATTTTAAAATATTTAAAATAATTCAATCTCCACTTTCCCTTATCATGAAGAGTCAATAGATTAATATAGTTCGTATTAAGTGAAACTTCTACATTAATATAGAAATTTCCTTCATTCCATTCAAATTCTAATAATTAATGAATCTGTTCTAGGAAATTATACAAAAAATGTAAAGTTAACTTAAATGTTTAACTTTTGCGCATTTTGATTGTAAAATATTAAACGCACTTTCGCTTAAATAAATTTGCTGTGAAATTCTGTTTCACGTTCGTGTTAATTACCTAAGAGAACAAACTTGAAAGTTCTGTTTCGTGTTAATTTTTCGATGTAAAATATGAAAAATAAAATAAAACGTAAGACAGGTTTATAATGTTTAGTGTAAAGTTTTAGAGTCGACGTTAGCTATGAAAACTCTTTTAAAATTTTGTCATCCGACAACAAGAAATTGGCTTAAATTTTAATCTTCATTTTTAATGCTGTTTCTGTAAGTCGGCGCAGAAAAAATGATTTGTGTTCTGTTTTCTCAGAAAAGAGCAATAATATTTAAAAGTATAGTCCGAAAAAAATCAGAACAACTTATGTCACAATATTATAAAATCAAATACTTTTTAGATTTTTTAATGAAAAAATTATACTAATATTAAAACGGAATCAAGTAAAGAATGAAGAAAATCGATGAATACGTAAATATTGAAGAATGCTGTTAAAATTTTATAAAAAAAAACAAAAAAACAACAACTTCTAGCTTGAATACACATTAAATTCAGCATGAAATGTTAAGGCAGCATTATTCATACATGTAACAGCCATTCTCTAAAAACAAACCTCAATGCGAAGTCAAATTTGAGAATCAATTTCTTTAAAGAATCTAAAAAAGTCAAATTAACCATAAAGCGTCGGATTCTCTTCTTTACTTAATTTTCAGTGAATCATTAGAAAGAAAACTACTAGCTAAATAGCAAGAGAGGACTATATCATTTTAATATATTTAATATCACATGATCTGTAATAAATGGATATTAATAATTTAACGTTCGATAATAATTTGTCAGAAAATGCTTTCCTTAAAGTCGTAAAAGTATCATTAAAAATCTTCTCTGTAAATGAACTACAATTTTTTTTGAAATAGGGAGGATCTATAATACGGATTTAATTATAATAATGACGAAAAAAAATTTCTTACTATTGGCTAAGTATATATCTATAATAAATTCATACCTCTAAATTAAAAAGTTCAACCTTTTAAAATTTAACTGAGATATTAGCAATGATGTAGCGGTTTGTTTTAATGTCACTCTTAACATGAAATAAAGGAGCCTGTATAAAAGTTTATGCATTAATGAGCAGCAGAATTTCATGGAAAATAAATGTCATCATAAAGTAATAGGAAGCAAAGACGAGCAACCATAAAGTTATTCCGAATTATAAGTTTAAAGAAAATTTAGCTTCTAACAAGCAGACGGAAACTACCTCTAACAATTTGAATCACGAATGAACAGCGATCTTTGATAGCTTACACATATAAACGTTAGGTTGGTGAAGCAGTTTATTTTAAAAATCTTGTCCACGGCTTTGCTTCATAAATCTTTACGATAAACAAACAGAAGCACGTTTCAGAGGAGCGATTCGGCGTAACCTCTCCACCCACTCACACGTGACGGTTTCTGACTGATAAGAGAAGTCGTACTTACTCTCAGAGTTCTTCTCCTCGCCGCTCCGATCGTTTAATCAAGAAAGGGAACCTTGGCTGCTGTGCGTTCGGAGGTCTCAAGATTGTGAGGGCCTTCAACTATCGGTGGTCAAATGGCTCTTCTCCATCGACGTAATCCTCCGTTGCTTGCGTCGACCCTCACTTGTTGTTTTTTTTTTCTCCTCCTCCTTCTTTCTTTTTATTATCTCTCTCTTTCTTTTTTCCCCTTCTTTTGGGTAGTTTAACCTTCTTCTCTCAGCAGACGTCAGTGTCGGTACCAAAGGAAAGGGAAGTGTGAATGCTGTCGAACGGTCTGCCCTATCCGGAGTGCCTTATGTGACGTGCATGCTGCAAACGAAATGGATTCCACGTCCGGAGGCCGATGGAAAGCGAGAACGACGACACCAAGTCCGAAAAAATCCAGGGCGCAATCCGTGCACGCCGGTGTGCATGCTAAGTTGGCCCCGGGAGGAGCGGGTGTCGTCGTCGGTGGTGAGCAGTTTGTAGAGAAGGAGCAGCGCACACCGGGGACTGCGCCGCTGACGCCGGGCGAATGAGAAGGAATCGCGAACGACCGGCAACCCAACTGCCGCGCTGACGTCAAACTCAACCCAGTCGACGTGAGCCAGGGAGGAGGAAGGCAGAAAAGAGAGGGAAAAATATCTTCAGAAATGAAGGGAACCAAGTAGTGAAGGGGGTGGAGTGACGAGAGAAATGTACGAAAAATAAGTTCTCCGTAGGGGAAAAAAAAATAAATCATTAAAAAAATTCAAAATGTTTTCGGTACGAATTGATTGTAGCTTTAAGGCATTACAGATAAAATCTTCAACTGATTCCATATCCAAAGAATATTGTTTATTTATTTATTTAATGTGAAAAAAAAAACCATGCTACTATTTAAGTAGGATAATGACGACTAAAGGAATGTGAACTTTTGAAAGTCAAAATGAAGCAGCTAAGCTATCAGGCTTTAAAGTTAGTACAAACTTTAAATTCAACTTTTATTGATTGCTGACGTCGATTGTTTATCAAATACTAACTATAACCATTTCGTGGACTTCGTGTCAAATACAATCTACGCTTAAAACTTAACGAAACAGAAAATATTAATTAAGCACGAAAAATATATCAAATAATGAAAATGATTAATGTTGAAAGAATCACATGGCTTAAAGTTCATCCTATTTAATTTCAAACAATAAACGTAATAAAATATCTTATTCTTCTTCAATCTAAAATAAAATTAATACTTTCAAAATATTATATTTAAAAAAACCACTATCGCTAAAGACAGGATGTACTTTCCTAGATTTGGAAAAAAAATCTCGCTCAGGGCGTATTAAATAATTCTTTCTTCACTAAGTAATCCGTGTTACTGGCTCTGGTTAAGCTTTCCTACAATGCAAACAAACGTAGAGCATAAGCCTGTCGGTAGACGCTCTCGCATGGCAGAATAACATGAAAATATACTCGCCAGCCCACTTATTAGAATCCCATCCACTGACATGCAAATGACTCGTGGTCTACTTTGCATGTTCAGAGAATCTAAAACGGAATATAGGGGGAATAATGGGCATCATATTCATCTTCAATAGACATTATGCATGTTTTTTTAGTTATTAAGTTTTTAAATAGTCCTGATCAAAATGAACGTGTATAAAAAGTTTCGTGGCTGGTAATGTTTTGTGTGGCTGACAAGGGACAACGCTGTTTAAAACAATGGCAAAGAAAAGAACGGGGTACAAATCGTGTATTATATCAAGCAGTGCAAGTACGACGATAAATACGCCAGAGAAACATTTTATATTTATTCCGAATGATCCAAAACGAAGAACTGTGTGGTTTCGTTCTGTTCGGAGAGATGAAAGAAAACTATCCAAACCTTCTTGTATGCCAGATCATTTTAGGGTATGTGGACATATTTATTATCTATCTATATATCGGGCGATCCAAAAGTGTGTTACATTTTTTCATGAAACTAATAATTGTTTTGCCGTGCCTTGTGATTCTTATGAAAGCATTGAATTGCTGGAAAGCAAACGCTGAAAATGTCGTTAACAATGTAAGGAATGTAACACACTTTTGGATCACCCGGTATATAAAGCACAATGTTTGTCCGGTTTTAAAATGCAACTTCGAAGTAAGCTATAACGTTGAAATTTAACACACAGCTGTGTAATACACAATGATGGAAAAAATCTAAAACTGGAGATAAGTCTCTCAAAAACATAGAAATTAATAATCTTTATATCTTTACATCTATATATATTAAATAGACTTTGATTATGTTACTTTGCTTGCATGTGTGAACAATCAGCCCGTCGTGTTTGCGTAAACAATCGGCTGGTCGTGTTTATCTGTTGCGCTAATAATGCTGATAAAATTAATACATGCCATAGCCGACAAAAAAGACAGGCCCCGGCACTGAAAACTAATCTGACCATTTTAGCCCAAACAACAATGTTTCCTTCATTGTTTTCAATATACGAAAAAATACTGATTCCTAAAATCCAAGATGGAAACAATGAAAGTTACATTGTTACTTCCAATGACGTGTATTAAAGATAGACTCCGAATCCTATTGTTGTAACTTGAAGCAAATTGGGAAGCTCCATGCCCAGAACTGTCATGGCTGAAAGTGAGTGAAGATGATGCAAAACACATGGCTAAACACGAGAGTAGCTGATTAATAATTCTTTCACACGCCGATCACGGAGTGATAAGTTTATCTTTTCTTTGACTTTGTATTTGAAGTATTTTATTATATTTTATAAACAATTTTTCGATCATGGTTTCAATTTCAATTTCGTTTCGATTGTCTTTCAGTAATGTATTTTCATTTTAGTTACGTATTTTTGATTTATTTTTGTGGAAAATGATTCCTGATCCTTTTTCTTGTCTGTTTGTACAGTTGTACGCAGAACAATTTTGAATAATGGTTTTGAATTAATTATTCCTCGGGCCCAAAATCTTCAAAAACAAAGCAGCCAGACAGCTAATTACTCCACGGCTCACTCCTGCCCAGAACTATCATGGCTCAATTTGCTTCACTTTTTGCCGCTGTTAACAATAGGATTCGGAGTCTATCTTTAATATACGTCATTGGTTACTTCGACTAAGAAGATCAGGTGACTTTTCAGTGGCAAGGCCTGTCTTCTTCGTCAGCTATGCTGCTTGCCTTAATGATTCACGCGTCAAGGGGAATAGTTATAAAGAGTCATAAGAAACTAAATAAATAAATAAATAAATAAATAAATAAATAAATAAATAAGTAAATAAATAGAAATCATTATTTTTCTTTGTTTTCTTTGTTTATTAAAACCTTTGAAGAGATGTAAGAAATTATTCTAAAGCAAATAAAAGAATACATCTTCTAGAATGTGCAGCTTCTCAAGCTTCTCAAGCTGAAAAGGTGATGTACTTTCCCTAATGAGCTAAAAACTGGAGAAAATTTATTTTTCATACAGTTTTTGTAATGTACTAACTTCCTTTAGAGAAATTATAGTGTTTTAAACGTTTTAAAAAATTTTAAGATCTCAACCGATTGTGTGAGAGGGCAATCCTTACTGTTAAGACTGATACTATCAATGTAAACAACCACATTCAGGACATGATTCCACGCTCTGTGACTGATTGCAAGTATTGAAACGGTTACATGTTGATGAGGCTGTAAATAGAGTTCCTCAACTCTCTCAAACCATCTATGAAGTATTTTTTATATGGCGAGAAATAATTCAATACTCATCGTCTTTATTTGATATTCTAAAATTTAAGGAAAACTCGATTGCACACAAAAGAAGAATGTTAAAGAAAGTTAAAGAATTCTTTTTGTTTTTCCAGAGTTAATATATATTTACTTTTTTCATGTGTTCTTATATTCAAAGAATTTTTCATATGTTCTTAATTCAAAGGATTTTTCATGTGTTCTTATACAAATTCAGATATTGCAAAATTTCATCAAACCAACAGCCCGAGCAATGCCGGGCATATCAACTAGTCAAACTATAAATAAAATCTTGTAAACATTCCAAGGAGGATCTTTAGCAGTGAAGCAGAAATACATTTATACATTTATTAAAAGAACTTACCCCCCCCCCCGAGTAGGATAAGGCAAGTAGCAGATCCTGCAGTCATCTATTTTTACCCCTTTATCTGCACTTTTTACCTCTCCCTAAGTTCTTTAATCAAAAAATTAATTTTCTCGTACGTAATATGTAGAAAATGTAAAAAAGCTGGTATTTTCTTTCCTTTCTCATCATTTCCGAACGTCTGATATATCACATGCCATATTTTGCCGTAGTTCTAAGGACCAAGTGACTGCCACTCCCACAAATCCGACCCCAATGGAACAACTGGGCCTAAACTTCATAGTAATCTGGATACTGAATTTCACGCCTTTACGTACCTAAATATCACAGGTATGTTGTCCTCTCTGAATCCCACCCCCGTAATTCCGACCCCAGTGTACCAATCAAAACCAAACTAAATAGTGCAGGTGGACATGCCCATAGGAAGCTACATTCCGAATTTCAACCTTCTACTTCAAAAAATGTAGAAATTATGAAGGGGACGGGGGGAGGGGTTTCTAGAAATTTAGGCGTCATTTTGCGCCTTTTACACAAGTTTTATCTATACGCAGCCCGGGACAAACACAAACATCCATGCCCACGGCGGGATTCGAACCCACGGCCAGGCGGACTCGAGAACTAGAAAGCCTACGCCCTAGCCCTCTCGGCCACCTGGCCGGCTGAAGGGGACGGATTGACATTATAAAACCAATAAGTAGCGCCATTCTTCCGCTACTTAATAATATAGATTATGAGCACTTGAGCAATCGTGCGTCGACAAACCGATTTCACGTGCGCGCGCCGATATTAGTGATGCTTAAAAGATGAACAGAAAGTAACAATGATTCCTTCTTGACAAATCGATTGTTATATGACATGTCATTATCTTGGTATTCTTTACACTCACTGGTTTAGCACGTGAATTCGACTTGAAGGAGTGCACGAGAAATTCTGAAAAGTTGATACGGCCGAGATAAGACTTTGATAGTCATATTTCTGAAAACAGAATTTGAAAAAGTTAATCCGTTTTCAAGTTATCGTGCAAACGGCGGACGGCCTGACGGATAAACGTACAGAGCAAGGGCGCATTCTTATAAGTAGCTTTTATGCTTAAAGCACACGCCGGAACTGAAAAGTCACCTGATGATTGTTGTCTGAGCAACAATTTTTATCAAAAACCCTCACCGGTGAGAGAATGATGACGTAATTTCTCACTGAGCTGTAGCCCACGTGAAAGACAGGCCCTGGCGCGGAAAAGTCAGCCGACCATCTTAATCCGAGTAACAATATAATCTTCAGAGTTTCCAACAAACGAAAAATTGCTGATTATTGAAATCCAAGATGGAAACAATGAAGGTTACCTTGTTATTCGGACTAAGATAATCAAGTGACTTTTCCGCGCCAGGGCCTGTCTTTCTCGTGGGCTACGTCACTGAGCTAACCGTCTTTTTCTAGGAGAGGTCGGTTAGACTAACCGGTTAGGCATAGCAGCATTAACTGGTGTTTTTGACCGCGTTAAAATGAGGTCAGTTTTCTCACCGGGATTTCTGACGGACAAAAGCTAACTCCTCTCACCCAATGGCTAAGGTCAAAAACTCTCACTGGTGAGAAGAGTTAGCGTTTGGTCGGTCAGAAATCCCGGTGAGAAAACTGTGACGTCATTTTAGCGCTGCTATGCCTAACCGGTTAGTCTAACCGTCCTCTCCGAGAAAAAGACGGTTAGCCCAGTGAGAAATTAGAGTTCTCTCACTGTAAGGTGAAATGGAAGAGTTAACTTTATCGCGTTCAATAGGTAGTAGGTAGAGTGTCTAGTGGGAGTGTCTCGGTACAAGGTCCTTACTGCGCATGCGCTTGGCAGGAAAACTTGGCCCATAGCCAAGCTACATGGATTAGGGCTTTGCTTTAGCAATGCGATTGTGTTGCAGACCTTTATCATGGAGAGATAAAAGAGTTAATAAAATTTTTAATAAGTTATTGTATGCTTATTTGTTAAAAAAAAAAGAGAAAGAAAATTAAACGATCACATGTGTTTCATATTTACATGTTTAATTGTAAAGTCTGCTTTTAATTAAAAATTCATTGCAAAGAAATATATCATTTAGACAAATTAGACAAAATTTTTCATAGATTCCTTCTAAACTATCTGTATTTGGAATCGAAAAAAAAAAGTTAAAAAATAATACAATTTTTTCAAAATGTCCTTAAGTTATAATTAATCATTAAAATGTGTAAATTAAAAATTTTACTTTCAAAAATTTTTTTCAAGAATTAATTGAAAATCGTGGAATTTAAAATTTTTAAGCTCTTGGGCATTCCTCTATTTTTTATAAAATTATTATATTTGGAATTATTATCCACTTCCTGGTAAAGTTTTGTATCATTTATATTTTTATTATGAATCAGTTTATTTTTGATAAAAACATCTTGAAAATATTTGTAATTGTTTTCTGAATCCAAATTGTAGAGATATTTTATAAGTTTTTTAATATTTTGTATAAAAAAGAATCAATTTTGATGTTTCTTTAAAATTTAGAATATTGAATTTTCAAAGTTGTTCGCAATTCTAAGAAATATTGATGTGTCTTTATATTTTTAAGTTTTTCTTTTTTTTCCACTGGAGAGGAGTGTCAGAAATAAAAAAAAAACTAAAATTTTGTATGCAATGTTACATTGTTTTCTGTTATTTCTAATCAAGCGAAACCCATGCAAATAGTTATAGCATTTTGTATATTATTTTGCACTCGAATCCTCTGGTGTCATTGCTAATGTGACAGTCCAAATTCAATCCCTCAAGAATCGAGTCCAAATTAATATTAATTTATAAATGTATGATTATTCTAAATTAACACGTTTCTCAAAATATAATTTAAATACTTGGTTGCGTCAATATGGAGCACTAATCGTTTGCTCAAAATAGTATTTTCCAATAATTTCCCAAATTTCTAAATATGAATGTTATCTTGAAAAGTTTCAATTGTTAACATCTCAGCTAAAAAGCAAAGAAGAGATAACTTATGAAAGTACAAACGTACAAAAATAAAAACGATTCTTAAATCAAAACGTGAAGTTATAATGTTTAAAGTTTATTGAACCTTTTCAAAGGATTCTTTTTTTTTGGTTTCGTTCAGAAAAGAATACAAATATTTTATTTTCAAGATGTTTTTATCCAAAATAAAATCTTGTAAACATTCCAAGGAGGAGCTTTAGCAGTGAAGGACAAATACATTTATACATTTATTAAGTAAATTAATCCCCCTTCCTCCTCCCCCCGAGTAGGGTAAGGGAAGTAGCAGATCCTGAAGTCATCTATTTTTACCCCTTTATCTGCACTTTTTACCTCTCCCCAAGTTTTTTAATCAAAAATTAATTTTCTGGAACGTAATATGTAGAAAATGTAAAAAAGCTCGTGTTTTCTTTCCTTTCTCATCATTTCCGAACGTATGATATATCACAAGCCATATGCTGGCTTAGTTTCTAAAGACCACGTGACTACCACCCCCACAAACTCGACCCCAATGGAACACCTAGGCCTAAACTTCATAGTATTGTGGATCTTGCCTAGAGGAATCTGGATATCGAATTTCACGCCTTTACGTACCTAAATAGCACATAGATATGTTGTTCTTTCTGAATCCCACCCCCGTAATTCCGACCCCAGTGTACCAATCAAAACCAAACTGTAGATGGACATACCCATAGGAAGCTAGATTCCGAATTTCAACCTTCTACCTCAAAAAATGTAGAAATTATGAAGGGGTACACAGTTAAGACATTCTAAAACCAATAAGTAGCTCCATTCTTCGGCTACTGATTAATATAGATTATGAGCACTTGAGCAATCGTGCGTCGACAAAGCGATTTCACGTGCGCGCGCTGATGTAAGTAATGCTTAAAAGATGAACAGAAAGTAACAATGTATTCCTTCTTGATAAATCGATTGTTATATGACATGCCATTAGGCTTGGTATCCTTTGCACCCACTGTTTTAGCACGTGAATTCGACTTGAAGGGGTCCACGAAAAATTCTGAAAAGTTGATACGGCCGAGCTAAGACTTTGGTGGTCATATTTCTGAAAACAGAATTTAAAAAGGTTAATCCGTTTTCAAGTTATCGTGCAAACGGCGGACGGCCAGACAGACGGCCGGATAAACGTACAGACCAAGGGCGCATTCTTATAAGTAGCTTTTATGCTAAAGCTCCTAATAAAAATATAAATTATACAAAATTTTGCCAGTAAATAGGTGTAATAATTCCAAAAATAATAATTAAAATAAATAGAGGAATGCCCGCGCTTAAAAATTACAAAATTCCACGATTTTCAATTCATTCTTGAAAAACATTTTTTGCAAGTAATATTTTTAATTAATAGTTTAATGATAAATTATAACTTATGGACATATTGAAAAAAAGTTTTGTATTATCATATAATCCTTTTTTCGATTCCAAATATAGATAGTTTAGAAATAATTAATGAAAAAGTTTGCCTAATTTGTCTAAATGATATATTTCTTTACAGTTGATGAATTTTTAATTTTCAATTAAAAGCAGAATATACAATTAAACATGTTAACATGAAACACGTGTGATCCTTTAATCTTTTTTTTAACAATTAAACATGCTCATAACTTATTAAAATTTTATCAACTATTTTACCTCTCGATGATAAAGGTCTACAGATACTGATCTTGTGCTTGTGCTTTAATTCACGTAGCTTTGCTATGCGCCAAGTTTCCCTGGCAGGCACATGCGCAGTAACGACCTTGTGCCAAGACACTCACGCTAGACACACTAACTACTACCTATTGAACGCGATAAAGTGAACTCTTCCATTTCACCTTACAGTGAAAGAACTCTACGTCATCATTCTCTCACCGGTGAGGGTTTTTGACCACAGCCTAAAAAGGAGAACACGTAGCCGACGAAAATGACAGGCCCCGGCACTGAAAAGTCACCTGACCTTAGTAGTCCGAATAACAATCTAACCTTCATTGTTTCTAACAAACGAAAAAACACAGATTGTTAAAACCCAAAATGGAGACAATGAAAGTTGGATTGTTGCTCAAACCACTATGGTCAGGTGACTTTTCAGTGCCGCGGCCTGTCTTTCTCGTCGGCTGCGAGAGAACAATTTGAATGTGCCGAGCTTTGCAACAATATGACTTGAATTTTAATTGCACCAGGCTTGCAACAATATTCATTGATTTTGAACTAATTACCGCGCAAGCTGCGCGCGGATAAAATCTTGTACAATAATACGGGATATACCGGGTGTTTCAAAAATGACCGGTATATTTGAAAAATCTAAACGGGCAACGATAGAAATACACCGTGAACTAATTTCGAAAGTTTGTCTGCCTGAAAATTTACTGTTGTCCCAAGCATATTGCAACAAACGGTGTATGTCTATCGCTGCCCGTTTAGTTTTTATTGATTTTTCAAATATACCGGTATACCGGTCACTTTTGAAACACCCGGTATTAGATTTCATAATGTTATTTTAGGATTTGTTAATTTGTGTTACTTAATAATGATTGAGCTAAGATATTTTATCAAGTATTGAAAGGATATCGCAGCTGACCTAGTAGTTATAAGCAGCCGTGTCTTTATTAGGAGCTTTAGCATAAAAGCTACTTATAAGAATGCGCCCTTGGTCTGAACGTTTATCCGGCCGTCCGTCCGCCGTTTGCACGATAACTTGAAAACGGATTAACTTTTTTAAAGTCTGTTTTCAGAAATATGACCATCAAAGTCTTAGCTCGGCCGTATCAACTTTTCAGAATTTTTCGTAGATCCCATCAAGGCGAATTCACGTGCTAAAACAGTGAGTGCAAAGAATTCAAAGAAACTGGCATGTCATATAACAATCCATTTGTCAAGAAGGAATACATTGTTACTTTTTGTTCATCTTTTAAGCATTACTGACATCGGCGCGCGCACATGAAATCGCTGTCGACGCACAATTGCTCAAGTGCTCATAATCTATAAGCTTATTATTAAGTAGCGGAAAAATGGAGCTACTTATTGGTTTTATTATATGCTGAAAAGCATATATTGGTTTCGCTCTGTTTGTGTGTCTGTCCGTCTGTATGTCCGACGATTTCTCGAGAATGCTTTAACTTTTTCAAGTTCTTTTTTCGCTGTTCGATAGAGACCCTTCCTGAGCTCACCTGATTAGTTTGTGATTGAAATCGGTCTAACAGACACGTGACTATTGAGGCCCAAACCCCCCAATTTATTTTTTTTTACTGGCAATATAAGGCATGTTATATGTCATTCGAACGGGAATGACGAGCACAAGACGAATATGACATTCTTTTCGAATTTCGAAAGGCTACATCCGAGAAAATGACCCCAAAAAGTACTAAAATGAGCCCTTATTACGAGCTTTAGCTAAAGCTATATATAAGAATACAAGCATAATCAATATCTTTGTGTCTGGCCGGCCATCGTTTGCACGATAACGTGAAAATGGAAGAACTCAACTGCGATATATCAACTTTTGATGAGCTCTCGTGGGCCCCTTCAGGCACGTGCACTAATGTTAAGAATAAGAACTTAGGGCATGTAATATATCAATTAATTCGTACCGACGAGTCATAAGTGAACACAGTGTTACTTTTCGTTAATCACTTAAGCATTGTTGATGGCAGCTTGGAGCACGTGCCCATAGTGAAGCTTTGTCGAAGCACGTGCTCATTTCGTTTTAAAATTCAGTGCTGTTAGGCTTATTGTAACATGTGACTAATTAATGTTAGGTCTATTGTTAAAAATGGCTAATTAATGTTAGGCCTATTGTTAAAAATG
>JAHWFO010092776.1:2593883-2678494 GCA_023313115.1 Rhysida immarginata | reverse complement strand
TTTAAAACATATTTTTTGCCTGGCAGGGAGAGGCTTTGTGACTAGTATTTTTATAAAAGCAGAAAAATATGCATACTGAATAAATAAAAATAAAAGTAGAGTGTTAATTTTAATAATTTGACTGTCGCCGACATCCGTGACTTTATATTCCCAATCGAAAATATTGAAATAGCAGTTCCGTTGTAATAACTTGAAAATTTCCAACCGAGTTATACAAATAAAATTTAACCAAACATCGATTATAACGATGTAATGATTTAAAGGACAATTTCTATCATCTCATAAGTGCATTCTACCACAGCTTACAAGAATAAAAAGAAAGCCTGCCCATGGTCTTCGAGCAGTTGATCCAAAAATCTGCGCAGTTTTTTCGCTTTAACGCTAGACGTTGCTATAAGTAGTAACCTCATCTTTAGCGTTTGAAAGTATTGGAATGAAGGGATTGATTCGATTCATTAGTGCATTGAAGTGAGTTTTCATGTAATAAAATACCTTGTACCAACATGATACACCGTTGCGTACTTTTCTGCATTAGATTTTAAATTCTTCTAAAATCAGGGAATAATTTCTTTTGATTTTAAATTCTTCTGAAATTTAATTTGCCATGGGCATGATTCTTATATGTGAAGGATAATGGCCATGGGTAATCAACAATCCCTTGTTTTATTCGATGTAGAAATCACCGTGAAAAATTGTGTAGCTTAAGTTAAAAAAATTCATACGGCCAACAATTTAATTGTTCTGTAAGTCTGTGAAAGTCGTAGAGGTTTTGAAAAAAAAGACTATAGTGGGCTGACAAAAATTTTTAAATTAAACCCAATATGAAACTCATGACGCCTCTTCTTTCATTAGTATGCACTTTTACTTAACTCGCAACTTCTGTTTATTTCGTTCAATCTTTCAACCAATTTTAACCCACTTCCCGTTACTTCAAACGACTCCGTATTTAACACACTGATTCATTTACGGTGATAATATAATCTAGTATAAAAATTTTCAAAATTCGAATTCTTAGAAAGAGTTAAAAATTAATTTTCATTTAATTTATACCCCGGGTTGGAGATTGAGCCACCTCTTCTTTATTTTCACATATTTGTTACAAAATTTGTTGATTACAACTCTAAGACTAAAAGGAATAAAAAAAAACAATTATAAAAACACTTTATAAGCAAACACTTTTACTTTAGAAATGCACTAAGAAGTAAAAAATAATTTTTGATGCCTATCATTAAAATAGGAATTTATAAAATATTAAAAGAAAAGTAAAAGCTGTGGAGCTATGGCAGCGTGTTGAATATTAAATTTTAAAATGAAAACACTACATAATGTGTTCAGTACACTATTAAAGTACGACCCCATGAGGAAAAAATACTTTACAAATTTTATGTGGCGCCTCACTTTCACCTGTTCTTTTTAATTTTATGAAGTTCTGTTTAAATGAGAGGCACCAAAAATTACTTTTTACTATTTAGTGCACTTTTTAAACGAAAAATGTGTGCTTAAATTTTTTTTATATTTTTAATTCACTTTAGTTTATTGAGGTGAGTTTCCAATTTTTTTGTTAATTTGGTTTTGACTGAATACTGAACATATAAAACAAGTTTTCTCTTCTTTTTTTTCCTACAAATTAATTTACGATATTAAATCTAATAAGATTGTACATAAAGTTTGACATTATGAGGTTATTTTCAGCGCCGCTAGTAACAAAATGCGATATTACCCCTTAGGTTTTTGGCATCATCTGAGTAGAGGGCAGGGTTCCATTGAGTAGGCTTTCATTTTATTCTTGTAGGCTATGATTCTCGTACTTAGTGTAATTATAAGAATTGCAGGTTAATTGAAGACTGTGCGGCGGACATCAATTATGCATCCAGGGATATATAAAAATGCCATCAATAAGAAGAAAATTAAAAAAAAAATTGTTTTATAGTTTTATATTTGTGAGGATGATATCAAAATTAATCATTTAATAAGTTCATTCTCATAAAGTGCCTTTTACTAGCGCTTATCACATTGTCATTCTCACGTGCTCCAGCAATCAACATTGCCCCTTGAAACATTTGCCGGCCGCGGCACAGGAAGTGATGTACGAGAAACTTACTTACTTACTTTTCAAACCCGCTTATCCGTTAGGGTCGCGGGGGCAGCAGCCCTATGGAGGATCTCCAGCGATCGCGATCTTCCGCCATCAGGCGCATGTCCTCCTTAGTAATACCCAAGCGACTCGAACCCAGATTCTCCATGTAGTCTAGCCACCTGGTTCTAGGCTGACCCCTTGATCTCTTACCCACCGGCTTGGAAAATAACAACTTGCGGCATCCGTATCACGTGGCCATACCAGCGCAACTGAGATCTCTCAATGCGGAGAAGTAGCGGCTCAACACCTAAAGACTCCCTTATTGTGCTGCTGTGCACTCTATCCAGTAGGGTAACATCTGCCACACCTCTCAGAAATCTCATTTCAGCCGCTTGTACCCGCGATCGCACTCTTTCGGTCATTACCCAAGCCTCATGACCATAGGTGAGAATGGGGACAAAGATAGGTTTGAAGACGGAGAGCCTGGCTTTGTTACCCAGCTCGCGTTTCGTTACCACGGATCGCCACAGTTCGCGTCTGACACAGCTTGCTGCACCGATCCGAGCATCCAATTCTTTCTCCTGCCGTCCATCACTCGTGAATGCAATCCCGAGATACTTAAATTTCTCCATCTGTCTCAATGAGGCTACCCTAACATGGAGAGCGCACTGAGCAGGCTGTCTTGAAAGGACCAGAACCTCAGTTTAGCCACACTGATCTTCATCCCGGCTTCTTCACATTTGGCTGCAAACCTGTCTAGTGCATGCTGAAGGTTCGTGCGAGAAGACCCAAGGAGGATAAGGTCGTCAGCAAAGAGCAACCTTTCCACCAGGCAGTCGCCCACACAAACACGCTCATCGCCTCGGCTGCCCCTGTCTATCCAGTCCATAAAGATAATGAACAAGAGGGGCGACAGTACGCATCCTTGGCGGAGTCCAACACCCACGGTGAACAGTCTTGACTTAATGCCATTTATCCGGACACACATCTCAGAGCTTTCATACAGAGACATGATAGCAACCAGTAATTGCCCATCCACTCCATACTCTTGCAACACTTGCCAGAGCTTCTCCCGAGGAACTCTGTCATATGCTTTTTCGAGATCCACAAAGCAAGCGTAGACCTCTTTTGCATACTCCCAGGATTTCTCAAAGATTTGCCTTAGAGCAAAGATGTGATCCGTCGTGCTTCGGCCAGGTCGGAAACCACACTGCGCCCCCGACAGTTTGGAGTCGACTATTTCCCGACTTCTCTTCTCCAGACACTTAGCGTACACTTTCCCAGGAATGCTGAGCAAAGAGGTGCCTCGATAGTTGTTGCAATCTCTCTGATCTCCCTTTTTGAAGATAGGGATCACAATTTCTGTCTGCCATTGCTTAGGGGCCTGTCCAGATATCCAAGCAACCTGACACACTCGAGTCAGCCACAGGATACCATCCTGATTTAAGGCCTTTAACATCTCGGACCGGATTTCATCATCACCTGCAGCTTTGCCAGTCTTCAGGGACTTAATTGCCCATCTGACTTCTGCTTCAGTGATACTACCGTGACTATTCTCCGCTCCAAGCTGCATCTCATGTGCCTCAGTTGTTGCTGTCACCGGATTAAGAAGAGATGCAAAGTATTTCTTCCACCTATGCAATACGCTCTCCTCCGTTTTCAGAAGCCTCCCATCTGCACTCTTAATAGTTTGTGATGAAAGAGACTTCTTTCCACGGAGGCGGCGCACGGTCTGCCAGAACCATAGTCTGCCTCCAATTTCTCTCCGAACTTCTCCCAGGCCTTGGCTTTAGCTGTTGATACCGTCTTTGCTGCTGCTTTTGCAAGCCATAGCAAATAGGCTTCCTTCCTTGCTTTGACAGCTTCTTGGACTTCATCGTCCCACCATGCAGTCCTTTTCTCACCGCCCTGCGCCACACTCAGCCGCTTACGACCACAGCACAATGCAGCCGAAGTAATCACAGCAGTTTTAAACAACTGCCACTCGTCTTCAACTGTACCACGATCACTGGGTAGTTCTTTGAAACTTGAAGATTCGTTATCTGCAAAGGTCTTCCTCACAGCTCTATCCTCCAATGCCTCCCATTTGATGCGCCAAGTTTGTCTGAACCTAGTATTTCGCTTGGTTGGCATGGATTCAGAGAACCGCAAAGTGCAGAAAACAAGGTGGTGATCAGTTGATAGTTCTGCCCCTCTTCTCACACGAGTATCCAACACTGATCGGAATAAGTCGGCTGATACGATTACAAAATCAATCAGTGACTTCTGGTCCATTGCATCCCTGTACCAGGTATACTTATGGACATCCCTGTGTTGGAAGAAGGTGTTTGTGATGGAAAGTCCATTGTTGCAACAGAGATCCAAGAAGCACCTCCCATTCGCATTTAAATCGGGGTCACTTATCCTCCCAATCACGCCTTTCCACGTTTGGTCATCAACCCCTACGTGTGCATTGAAGTTGCCCACCAGGATGACAGAATCTACACTCCATCTCCTGCTGAGAGCAGCATCAACTTTATCTAGAAAGAGTGGGTACTCTGTGACTGCATTTGGACCATATGCAACGAATAGAGAGAGAGAGACCGTTTCCCTATCTGAAGCCTCAGAAGACACAGTCTTCCACCTAAGGGGGTCCAATCTGCAACATAATCCGCCAGTCGAGGACTTATGAGTATCCCCACTCCCGCCTGGGCAGCCATGTTAGGGTCGACACCTGAGTAGAAGAGCTTCCACCCTCCTTCTAAGTCCACAGTTCCAGAACCCGGACGTTTCGTAGAGGTAATACCTATGATATCCAGTCGATACCGTTTGGCTTCATTCACTAACTCTGATTCCTTTCCTGTCATGGAGAATACGTTCCAAGTGCCGATTGACAGCACCCGTTGTCGCGTTATCCGTTTCTCCTCCTGGGTAAAGGCATGCGCTGCCCCCGACCGTTTCCCTAAGCGCATAGCGAGTGCACTGGTAGGGCTTCTCGGAGGCATTGCTCCGAGATAACAGACGGGAGACTGTCGACTATTTTTCGAACGAGAGCCTCTGCCTAACTCCTGAACGCCGGTGACTTTAACCTGCGCCACACTCGATGCAGTATGAATTCTCTCATTCGTCGACATCATGAGATATATGATGTACGAGATGCACAAGAAAAGTAATGACACTGATTTTTTAACATTAATTTTATTCTTTTTAATAAATCAAGATAGTTTTATCGGGTAGAAGGAAATTTTTTCATTGTTCGTAGCAGTCCTGGAAGGCTTCTACTGGAATATCTTTCAACTCGTCGGTAACGCTTTTCTTCATATTATCAGTGGCCGCGCAGTACTTGAAATTTTTATCGCCAGTGGTTTAGCCAATAGAGATTTTCTTTAAGCCAGAATCTCATGTTTTTAGCCAAATTTAAAATTTTAAAAAATTATGAAGCATTTAAAATTTAAAAAAATTTAATCACATGATAATCGCATTTTCGAGGTTGAAAATAAAAATTTTCCATATAAATAGAATTAGCCAAGTATGTTCGCCAAATGTAATTGTTTATTCGTCAGATTAGTTGAACTGTCGCCACTGGCGATTTGGCGAGCGGACTGCGCGGACACTATTATTCAAAGTAGCAAAATGGTTTTTCATCCTAGGAAATAAAAAAAAAGGTCATACGTCTGAGACCCGGTGAATGGGGGTACTGAGAAGTCACTGGAATGCTTTTTTTGTCACCAAAAATTCGATGATGGGGATTGCCGTGTGAATGGGAGGTTGTCGTAGTGCAGTGTCCAAGTATGTAGCAATGTGTGGTGCAGTGGTTAATATCTGATGGACGGTAAACGGGCTCAAATTTAACTCATTACTGGTTTTTCTCACCTTCAATCGACGGATTGACATCATAAGAGTCCTTACTCTTTCCACATTGACGTTCGTCTTTCACTTCTTCTTGGCCCTTTAGAAAGTCCCTGTGCTACCTAAACACTTATTCGCCAAGCTTTACAAAAACTTTGATAGCACAACGTTGTTCAAAATTTTGCCGGTCCATTTTCGTATCGAACCTCACGGACACTACTTTACTTCAGGCATTCTTAACAATCGCGTATCAACTGGAACAAGTTCAAACTACTGCGTAATCTACAGCAGTGTTATTCTCAATGTCGTGTGAATGGGAGACACTAGCATTGTCAGTTTCATTACTTTCTAGTACACCTAGCTAGTTGCTAGAGCAGGCCTTGGACAAGCTCTATGTCTACAGTACCGGCTCACCGCTTTGCCGATCCAATGGGGACAGGCGTTAGTATACACTAGATTGGTTTTTGATCATTGGACGGATGCTTGAATAACACCCATAATAACGTTATATAAATAAAATAACGTTATATAAATAACGTTATAAAAGATACAAGATAGTGGAAACATCCCATGTTTATAATATACTAGAAGAGGTACCCGGCGTTGCCCGGGATAGTTACACTTGGATGTAAACAGAACAATCTCAAAAAATTAAATTAAATTTTGCAATATCTTAAAAATAAACATATGAAAATGCTTAGAGTTAATACAGTAAAAATTCTTAATGAAAATTCGAAAAAAATTCTTACTTCAGATCTACACTTGATGTTGTTGCAATTTCCACTCTTCTCTCGCTGTGTTGAAGCAAAATTTGGCCTTTCAACACTTTGGGTAGTCTAGCGGTCGCCAATTCTTCTATTTACTTGCTTCCCATTTGCTCAATACAGCACGGAGCTAAAGGTTTGCTTTCTCTGTCGTCTTTCCACTCTTTCTCAATAGTCTGCTAACTCTTCATTATCTCCAGCTACTGATCATTTTTAAAGATTTTCAAGAAATTGTTAAGTACTAAGAACTCTCTTTTCTAAGAAAAACCTGAATAACAGGAATTCTATGCATTGTTACAAATTGAAACTTATCCATATTGCATCATCATTTTATGTTCATTGTTATAATTCTTGGAAAGGATTGCTTTATCATTGCATCATCATTTTGAGCTCATTGTTATTGGTGAATTGCGTGTTGAAACCATTGTTGATACCTATTGTTGCACAAACTTTTATTTGCATTGTTGGTCATGAGATATATATTGTTGGTCCGTGCAGAGTGTTTGTGAATTGCGTGTTGATACCATTGTTGCAAAAACTTTGTCTTGCATTGTTGGTCATGCGATATTTCTCATTAATATGCCCTGCCATAACCATGAATATCGATTTTATATCAATAATTATTATTTTTTCGAAATCTGAAGTAGACAGTGACCTTCCTCATGCTTTGAAGGTCATGTATGCGAAATTTCATCAAGATCGGAATAAAACTGTAGATTTGTATAAAAAACGTACCCACAGACCCACAGACAAACATCCTTCTTTATATATATAGATGATGATGATGTTAATCCCGAATCGTACGCGCTGCAAATTGCTCTGTAGCGCCTACAAATCACCTAACAGCGGGTATTTGTATATCTGTATACCTCATGCTATTGTAGTAACTGCCGATCTTATCGATTTTAAAATATACGATAAACTTTTTATGCCCGTCAAATGATGCATATGTGGCACAAATTTCCACTTTATTAAAGAAGATAATGGATGGAACGTTAAAACACCATCTACTGATTAAACCACAGTAATGGATGGAATTTGTAAAGTTGAATGATAGAGACAGGCAGAGAATACAGAAATCTAAGAAGAATGATACGAACAGAGACTGCAGATTTGAATCAGTATCTTCGTAATTCAATTTATTTCAATATAGAATATCCATGGCCCAACCGATAAGCCACTAATTACAAAGGTGGTTCGATGAGTCGTCCTTCACTACTATATTTATGCGTGGAGAATGAGAGGCCTAAAGAGACTTATGACTCAGACGTCTAATTTCAACGGTCAAGAATATCTGATATTCCGTCATGGCTTCCGCCATATCGTGCTAGCCTAATTATCAGCTTGAAGGCAGAATGACTGGCAAAATTATGAAGAAATTTTGAGCAAGCAAATCCACGCCATGGCGCAAGCATTCTTTCCCGCGGGTAATGGCATTTTCCAGGCATTTCCCCACAAGGAATGCTACATGATGAGTGATATAAAATTCCATTAACCACCATGTTTCCATTACCAAATGGATTCAGGCTAAAACCTACGATGGTCCGACATCATATTAATAAAATGTTTTCATTATTATACGAGGTATTTTTAGTATTTTCCATATTCCCTATATTTACTGACACTTAGCAGATGGTAACTTGTTTGTTTGCAAGATCACCTCTAATATCATAATGACGTCGGTTATGTTTAAATAAAATTGGGAGCAACTCTGTAACATGCTAATGTTTAGTGCAAGTTGACCAATTCTTTTTCTGGTTTCTAGAAATCGCGCTGGTTGTTTTTCAACAGTTAATATTGATATTAATTTTCAAATTGTTTTAAGCGAGTTAGAATTATTATTATTATTACATGTATAAAAGAAGAGATTGCTTTTTTGCATCAAAAATGTGTAATTCTGTTTCTTTGCTACAGAATATTTGCTTTTCTGTTTACAAAGTGTACACCATCTTGTAATAACATTCAACGTTAGTAATGATAAATACAAACGATAATCATAAATTTTGTAGAAAATATATAGACGATTCATCATCTGCGCAATAAGGACAACACATGATTCTAATGTTTAAATTTATAAAGACGATGAAAGAATTTGTGACCTAGTTTCTCACAGGAGAAAATACCATGATCTTGAAAAAAAATAATCGAAAATTTAACTTTTCCTTTATTTAAATTCCCTTAATCTCTTCCACTCGGCCATCAAGAGACAGCAAGTCTTTTGAGAATTTTAAATTGCAGATACTTACTAATTATATTCATTAAAATTCTAAGGATTAAAACATTTCGCTGGAAGGATGGCAATTAAGCAGAGCTCACATATTACAAATTACAATTTGTAGAAATTCATAAACGACATAAAAAATTTTCAATTCTATAAAGTCCTTCCCTAAATTTTAAGAAAGCTTTAATTACCATATTAAAAATCACGATATACGAAATAGCGTACTTACAAAAAGAAGCATTACAGACTGAAAACTAGAATATTTTTTATCGCCAAAGCGGATTAAAGGGGCACGATTTCGTATGTTAGCAACCAAGATTTTAGCCATGGATAATTTTTTTGAAGTTTTTAAAGGAAGACTGAAAATTTACCTCTATCTTAGAACACTTTAGAGAAAAAAATATACCAAGGTGATAAGTTATCGACGACTAATAGATAACAAAATAAAATTATACAATGGTGCACAGCTTAAAAAACTATAGAGAGTTTTCATTTGACGTCGCAACAATAAGGCGGCCATACTGGTGCACCAGCGCGAGCGCAAATCATACGTAGTCAAGAAAACACCGGTAGTGCACCAATATGGTGGAGAGCTGACGTTTGATGACGTCAATGAAAGACCTCTATAGAAACTTTTTCATTTAACAATCAATTTAATTTTTAAAAATATTCTAATTTTTCAACTTTATATACACAGTGTAAACAAAGATAGTGGGCTGGCTCTGCGTAGTCGGTTTCTACGCCTAAAAAGAAGGGAAAAAATTATGTTAAGATATGTTCTAAAATGATTTGTTACTGAGTTACAGTAATCTATAGCTGCCGCCACATAAGTTGAACGACAGGATGACGTCATTTCTAACGCCAGCCAATAGACGTTAACGGGAAGTAAATCGCTTAGCTATTCCATGAAACATCCGCTTTCGTTTTCGAAGCATTGTTTTCGTATTTATTTTTAGTTTCTATTTTCGTTTTTTCTTTTAAATAGATAAATGAAATTAATAAATGAAATTAATAAATTAAAAACATAACGCAGAATAGTCGACTCGAATCAACACCACCTAGAGAGAAGGCCTGTGCACAGAAACGTCATACATTGTTACTTCACACTAAAGCGGCTATTCAATATTCGGCAACAATGGACTTAGTACAGACGATAAGCAGTGCTTTCTTTGAAACATGATCTTTAGGTATATACATATACACAAATACACAATGAAAAAAAATTATTACTGAAGGCAAATATTATGCAATTGGCGACATAGCCAATCAGTCTATACAATTTCATTTCCTTGGTTAAGACCCTCTGTCTATTGAAAACTGAAGTATATTAAATTGGTGAGGTCTTTGGCCGGAAACATGTTTGTATGAAGTAGTAAGGTCTTTGACCGCATCAAAGGAGCACAAAGAGACGTTATTAATATTGACATAGATCATTTTTTTATAAAATGAAAGTGGAATCACACTGATAAAAGAAAATGAAAAGAAATGCTATATAAGATTAAAGAAAGTGAACAAAATTTAGTTCAAGTCTTTTAATATTTTAATACAATCATGTAAATAATTAATCTACAGAAAACCAATAATTTTAAAGAGAATAAAATTAAATAAGAGAATAAGTTTAAAGTGCCCCTAAACCATTTTAATACAATTATTTCTTAAATGCCGTTGATTGAAATACTCTTTCTAAAAATAAAGGATTAAAATACATTGGGTCCCTATTCTTGCTTGTTTACAAAAAGTAGCCTTAAATAAGCTTTAGGTTAAAATAAAGTTTATTATAATTTCGGTAATAATTGTTATGTTATGCAGTGTCATCCTCCTAAAAAGTTAAGTAGCGAAAATTAATTCTAAGGATATGGATCATCAGAAACAAAATTTTATTGCTTAGGAGAGCGTAACCAATTCTTGAAATTTATAGAATCTATGGGGCTCTTTGAGCGTTCTGTTTTTTAGCATGTCTAACCAACCTTACTTCTAAGGGAACTGGTACCGAACCTGCTTCATGGCAGCTCCTGCATCATTTTTCTGGGTACTGTTCTATCGCTCTTTAATTAATAGAGTATGCAAACGAAGCAGAAATATGGTGATTGCAAATTAATTAAATATTAATTAAAAATGCTATCCAGATAATGCTAAGGAAAAGTGTTAAGGTTAAGTTTTTTAATTAAATTAAAAGAAATTCAGAATGAAGATAAGAAATACCCACAATTGTTGTAGAGTAAAATTCATCATAATGAATTTTCAATCAAAAGGGGAAAACCTCTAATCCACAAGGAGAAAAACTGAAATACCGGATACGTATTTCGGGTACCAGATACCCATCTTCACCGTTGAAAGATCCACTTTATGTAACCTGTCTCAGTCAACGTTTGAGAAATTGTACAACAATGAACCTGAGGGCTTCCTCTTCGTGATGCCAGCTCGACAACTGGATTGCTGGACCATTTTGGGTGGCAGTGAGCAATTTGCTGAACGCATTTCTTATTGTTGCTGTCAAAAATTTTCGGTTGCGCCCATTTCCAGAATTGCGTTCGATGGCTTCTTAAGAAATTATTACAAAAGTTTTTAATGAAATGTTCGTTCCTTTATGAACTGATGGTGTATCTTGAATACCGAATTCGTACAAAACCCAGATTCGCTCTTGGTTTGCCTTTTTCATCGCAACTTTGGCATATGATCTTAGAAGTATGTGGAAAAATCCTCAGGCACCATACACACATAGAGATAGCGATTATAAGCCCCACAATTGCATAAATTTTACTTTTCTTTTGCGAACTTCATTTCTTTTTCGACTTATTCACGGAAAATAAACTTTTATAATTATGCAACGAGCTTTAGATGTCTTAAATCTGAATCTTAAAGTAAATTAACGATACTTAATTTTTTTTCATATAAATCTGACAATTTGGACTTTTTTTTTTGACCATCGCGCTTTGAAAGGAACATTTTACGAATCGCTTAATGATAAATTGGAAAAAATATTAAATCTTATCATAAGAACGTAATTAGCCAAGGTAAAAGAAGCTCGAGTAAAAAACGGTTAACCTTAAAACATTGACTTTGTGTGTGTCTAAGGAGAATGACGCCGGGCTTCTGTCTGCGTGTTCCGTCAATATTAGCTTTGAATTAAATGAAGATGACTTCTTTAATCAGAATTCAAGGTGACTCATAAGAGCATGACGAAGACGATAAATCTGCTTTAAAAAGCTTCATTTGAACATAAATGGAGAAGACAAAATTTACAATAATAAATCAATACCGTCCTTATGCGGGCTCCAAAAAAAGACAATAAATACCTGCTCTAGTTTTCTCTTTATTTACGTTATTGTATTACATGTTAGATTCTTTGAAATAGCCAAAGAGTTAACCTAAAGACATTCTTTATCAATCAATTCCATTCGGTTGATGCTTAAATAATTATCCAAATAGTATAATGCATTTATTAAATTTATTTGACAGAATCGAAATTATATGGTGTCGAAAATGTTTGAGATTTTTCCCAAGATGATGGATATTACCAATTTTTTTCCAATTATGCTGAAATGTGGAAGTAAAGTTAAACATGAAAAACAATTATACTTGAAGCGTATGTCAGTTTTTTACGCTTGTTTCATTCTACTGATCTCATGGTGAATCAGCAAAAAGTAACTGGGATTAGATACAGGCAGACATATTTTTTCGAGCAACTATATATTTATTGTAACCTTATGCATGTTATCACGATATGACCACAGAGATAGTAAGAAGAAATATACTGAATAGGTAAGTCATCTGATACTACTTGTTTATAAGAGAAAAAATGAATGGAAACTCTACCCAGACGGTATTATCAGGCAAGGTTTTTGTTAGATTACAGCATATGTTCAATATGTCCGCCCCCTGCGTCAATGACATGTTGGAAGGTAGCACAGCATGATCAATTGTTGCATGAAGCGTTTCCCGGAGTATGTCTGAGACATGTCGTCTAATGCCGGCTTTCAGCTCAAGCATAGTCCGTACGATATGTGGAAGATTCGAGCTTTCAAATATCCCCAGAGCCAAAACTCGCACGGGTTCAAATCTGGAAAACGTGGAGGCCACGCATCTGGAAAACTTCTAGAGATCACACGAACATCTCCAAGTTCCTTCCCTTATCGACCAATATGAAGAGGTGCTCCATCTTGCATGAAGATAGTGGTTTCCAATATCGTCGTTCTCGCAAGGCAGGAATCACATGCTATGCAAGAAGTTCACAATACCGTACACTTGTCACAGAACATCTTACAGGACCTGGTTGTGTCAATTCCTCAAAGAAGAAGTGAAGAAAAATTTTTTTTCAAAAACAACGCTTATGTCAAAATTAGGTACACATAGCGCCATCTCTTGAGCAAACAAACAAACATAGACCAATTCTATTTTATATTAATCCCCCCCCTTTGGATTTTTTGAAATTTTTTTTTAGATTCATGCATTGTCACCGACTTTACGTATGTGTACAAAATTTCAGCAAGATCGGACTAGTGGAAGGGGTTGAAATATTGATCACAAGATTTCATTCACAAATGGCTAAAGTTATACAAGCGTTGTAAAAAGGGGCCTAGAATAAAATCAGCGGTGAATCCGCACCATACAGTCACGTATTCAGATTGCAATGAGTGGTGCTGCATTTTTATATCAGGCGGTAATTGTCATGCGAACAATGAAAGTTTAGATTTAGGCCTTGTATTTAGGTGGTGTTGACTAAGGCCGACCCAACACCTCCTAAAGAGAAAGTCTTTGCACGGAAACGTCATACATTGTTACATCATCATAGTAGTGCATTGTTATTCGTATTTCTACCAATAATAAGCCCTCATTTTGCACTACTATGATGATGTAAGAATGTATGACGGTTTCCGTGCAGAGGCTTTCTCTTTAGGAGGTGTTGGCCGACCGCAACCTGCGATAGAGGTTTTTCATTGAAACTGAAAATGAAAGTAAATTTTCTGTCTATCGATAGGGCGGCGCTGCAGGCGTTTTTGGGCCGAATGTATATGCAGCGCCACTTTTCTATAGAGTTCCCGCCCTATTGGGAGCTAGAAACTTTAGCTTCATTTTAACAATGGAGCTCGATGACCATGAATATCTATAGACCGTGATTACAACAATGTTGGATTGTCAGTTGAAACGTCTCCGCTGAGAAAGTAGATAATGAACTGGCCGTAAGTGATGAAGATGTTTCTTAATTCTTGGTGTTTAGTTAAATGTCTGTTGTTAATGTATTTTTTATCTTGACTGTTGTGTTTTTTAATTTATTATTTGCCAACTGTTACATGTGTGCTAAATTATTGGGCTCCAATTTTATTGAGACAGCTTCATTTTTATAATTTTCTTTTCTTTTGCTATAATTTTTATTCTTTTTATTATTATTTGTTTATTATTTGGTAGTACTTCGAAGGATTGCTTGGCTTAAGCATGGTCTTTTAAAAAGGATTGATTGGATTAAAAGACCATGGCTTAAGTGTTGTTGTTATTATTTTTTAATCGTATTGTTCTTTGTAATCTTTTATTCGTATTAAAAGTTCTCTTTTAGTTTAATATTGTTTTTTTTATTTAAATTGACACTCTTTACTGGAATTTGGTATACGATATATTTTTTGTTTCCATATTAGCTCATTATTTTTGATTATAGTATTACATTTACTAGGATCCCCCTTGTGATCGAAATTCGATCAGATTTCTGAGAAAAAAAAATATATACCTATTATTGTTGTAACTTTAATCTTGCTTATTACCATTTAGATAATATCTAAAGGCATGTCCCTCCCTATCTCTGCGTCTCTCCCCCTGTCCTCTCAATGTTCTTCTTCGAGGCATTTAAATTACCTTTTAAATAATAAAAAATTTCATTTGAACTACATTTGAAATTACATTTGGAGTGAATGTCATTTAAATAGAGAACAAAAAAATTAACTCAACAAATTGAAAGCAGCAAATTTTTCACAAAGCAATTTGTCATGAATACAACGATTCTCTGACAATTTCAATAAATCGGGAAAGTGCGAGTCGGACTCGCGCATCGAGGATTCCTTACTACCATATAATATATTTACCAGAATATGCCGGGTTCTGGAGGGTGTTGCACTGTGTTCTCGATTTCGACATTTTTAGACATTTAATCTATGACAGTATAAGTGTCGAAATTTATAAAATAAGTAGGTACACCGGCAAATTAGTCGTTAGTAAATTAGTCTCTTGACCTTAAATTATAACTTTCCGCTGACTGCTTAGACTGTTTACTTTGGAAAAGTATTGGAAATCAAACTGAAAATTCAAAAACTTTCGATTTCAACTCTCCGCACTTACATATCTCAGTACCGGCAAATTAACATACACACCTCTTGAGCATTACAGTTTTCAGATATTAAAATACTGGGGGCGTGAATTTAACACTGCTTCAATTCGGTAAAAGATTAACTCAATACCGGCAATTTATCATACACATCTCTTGAACATAAATTAAAAATATATAACCATAAATTAAACTCGCGCACTTCTTAGATTGCTTGTTTTGTAATAAGCGCTTTAACAAAAAAGTTTCAGATATTAAATTAACGGATCACCTTTAAAAAGATTTTATGTTTGGCGTGTTCCATAAATTAAATATTTATGTTCCATTTTATTTTGCCAACGTGAAGTGTTGCTGTTTTTCGCCACCGCTTTTTGACATTTTTGACATTTGCGTCTTGTTCAGGTAAATTCAGCTCTGTCTACCATTTAGAGCTTTGAATTCAACAGAGCTGGAATTAAATTCGTTGAACCAACACTACTTAAACAAGAAGGCCTGTTCACGAAATTGTTATTTATTGTTACATCTCCTACAGTAGGCCAAATTTATGGCTTATTATTGGTAGAAATACGATTAACATGGCCTACTCTAGACGATGTAACAATAAAATAACAATTTCGTGAACTGGCCTTCTTGTTTAGGTGGTGTTGGTTGAACAATCAAATATATCTTAACATCACACATCTTAACAATCTAACACAACTTACATTGTTAGTTATTTTATTTCAACAGTATTCTTAAATTCTTAATTGTTGAAATTATTATTTCAAAATGTCAAAAAAAAACGTTTCTTGTATGGGGACCCTGTTGTTTTTAAAATTTTTACATTTTTTATTATTTGCTCGACAATCCGCCATAGTAACACATATTCTGTGAAAATTTCAACTGGCTACCTATTACTTTTCAAAAGATACATCCTTTAAAAGGTCGGACGGGCAGACAGCGGAATCTCAGTAATAGGGTTCCGTTGTCACCCTTTGGGTACGGAACCCTAAAAATGACGCGAAAGCAATGATTTTCAAATGAACATCAATAATTAAAATGCTTTCAAATGAACATCAACAAATGATTCGCTTTAAAAAAAAAAAAAACAATAAAAAAGGCAATGCTACATGCGTTGACAAATATAGCGCGCAACCTGTTCCTTAATGCTACCTTTTTTTGAAACGCTTTTATACCTGTGTTAATACCTTTTAATGTGAACAAATACGCATACAAAATATATTGTGCACATCTACAGCACAGGATCTTTCAAACCATATATGTTTCATGAGTATACGTTCACGTTAACACAGGGAAAAGTGTATGACAAAAAATGGGTTCCCGTATTTATATATAGGTTTGTTGTGTTATTTACAGGTTGAGTATCTGATTTGTTGGTGAACTTATTATTAATCAAAGATTTTTGAATATTGTTGGTAATTTTGTACTTATTCTTTTATTTGTATGTCTTTTAATAATTTTCTTCAGTTTGTTATATAAGTTTTTATGATAAGTTAATGACTTCATATTTTATGTACTGTTTGGTTGTTGTTTTTATTGTTGTTGTTTTTGTTGTGTGATTTTTTTTAATTTGCAAAATTTTCAATGAATAATTTGTCTATAGTTTCTTTAGGATATTTATTGTTATATAAAATTTAATTCTTAATATTTCAGGAATATATTAAACGAAAATTTTATTAGTAATTATTTGGCCGTAATTAAAAAAAATCACATTCAAGCTAATCTAACCCCCATTCACGTCGGTAATTTCTTTGCACTGAAATTTTATTGTTTTGTTTCCGTACGTCACACCGCTGTTTGTGCACGCTGAAATGATGAGCGAAAGGTTAACTTTAAAGTCATGAAATAACATCTCTTGAGTATTTCTTTCTTCTAGTGTTAATTTCAATCCATATTTTATTGCCATTTGTTTACAATGATTAAGTCGAAAATGGAAGTTTACACGGTACACCATGTATTCAAATGCATTGTGATGCATTTTATAAATAATTTAATTCTTGATGATTTTTATATAATTAAACGTATAAATTATTTAATAATTATTTAATGATAATTACGATTTCATCAATAATATTAACAGCGAAATGAAACATGAATAATTAGTCCTTCAAAAATGAAGCGGAAACAACACAAACATGGAAATGAACAGCTCTCTTACTTTGCTAATGTGGCTTGTGCGCTTTAGAACTAACCATCATCAAATAAAATATTAATGCTAAATAATAGAGCCTACCCGAGTGTTGTTTCAATATTTAAAAAAAATTATTGAGGAAATATTCATCTTCTGATATTAGTTTCTGGGCCCCTGAAATCGCCCACTGAGCTTTTCCTGTTCTTTAATTACAGTTACAATGGAAACAGAGGTTTAAAGGTTCTCCCAGGAATATTTGACAGGCATAAATAAACTGAAAGAAAACTTAACAATATTGTTGTTTCTCTTTTCTAAATATGTAACTTGTATATAGTAAGTATATGCATATAATTTAATTAGATTCTAAAATCGAATTATAGATGCTTTTTCTTTAATATCAGATTGAAAACTGCTCGGCAGGCTCAAAGGAATCAATTTCTTTTCTCCAATAATAACAATAAAAATAAAATGGGAGGGGGAGGAATATATGGGCAAAAAAAAAAAAAAAAAAGGCGAGCTGCTACTTATAGACAACATAAAGGAAGAAATCATGTTTTTTTAATGGACAAAAATTATTATTTAGAGCTTTAAATTCGGTTAAGTCATTACATGAAAAGGTCGAATAATAATTACAGACAGGTTGATCAGTTAGTAAACATGGACTATTGTTAAAATAACAAAAAACAAAATTACATAAAACAAAAAAGGTAGTCACAACAAAACACAACAGAGATATACAAAAGATTTTCGTTGCCTCTTAAAACACAATAGGCTTATACAAAATTTTTCCGACCTGTTAAAATACAACAGATTTATACAAAATTTTCGTTACGTTTTTAAACACAACAGATTTATACAAAATTATTCCGCTACCTCTTGAGGCAACAGATTTATACAAAAATTTCCCGATACCTCCTAAAACAAAAGATTAATACAAAGTTTTTCCGTTAAATCTTAAAACACAATAGATTTATACAAAATTTTTCCGTTACCTCTTAAAACTCAACAGATTTATATGTCAAATGTATTTAAATTAGATACTGAGAAGTACAAGAAGTGTATTGATTCACAATTTTATATTTTAAAATTAATTTGTACTGATTTCTGAATGATACTTGAAAAATCTTCCATTAGGAATAAAAACCGCTATAGTGCCCGGCACGAAAGAAAAAGGAAACTGGCGTCTGCGTAACTGAAAAAAACTCGTTCAACCGCCCAAATGCGGAAATTGAATGGGGAATTACTTATTACTGATGCCAGGAATAAGTAACACACCGTTTCTTGTTCGTTTCTGATTGGCTGAACGAGGTTTTTTCATTTACGCATGCGCCAGTTTCCTTTTCCTTTCGTACTGGGCACTATAAATGATAAAAGCAAAAATGTCAGCAGAAATGTCCCGTTATACAGGGTGAATACAAAAGTCTGAACCCCCCCTTTTATTTTTTGAACCGAAGCAAATATGTCAATTTTGATGAATCCAATGAATAGAAAGTTGTGGGTGGCCTATCCAATGGTGCACTTTTCATCATCCCAAATATGCAAATTAGGACACATTCAAAATTTATCTCAAAAACCGTAAGGGATAGAGAAAAAAATCCAATTGCAAACTTGTTCAGCATAAAAAAACAAACAAAACAAAAACAAATCATCCAAATCGGACCAACCAATCACCCACAATCACATGGTGAACTGTTTGTAGCTTACAAACAGTCACACTGCACAAACAAGTTACTTCAAACAGTTTAAAAAAAAAGTTAATCAACAAAATGCTCGATGTGACGACCGTGGGCACCATAACACAATTGGGCACGGAACCTAACTGATGCCAAAACATTGGCAAGCATGGCTGGTGTCACTCCTCGGCACACTTCCTGGATTCGTTGAACCAGATCCTCCAGTGAGGCGGGCTGCGTAGCATAAAACTTGTCCTTCAGGTATCCCCACAAGAAAAAGTCAAGTGGTGTAAAATTAGGGGAGCGGGATGGCCAACGAACTGGTCCTCCTCGGCCAATCCATTGTTGTCCAAACATCTCACTTAGACGCTCGCGAACGACCAACCCGTAATGTGGAGGAGCTCCATCATGCTGAAACCACGTGCGCTGATACGAGGCCAATGGCAAATTGTCAATGAAGTCTGTGACTACCACGTTGAGAATTTCAGCCCAGTAGCGTTCTGCAGTCAGTGTTCCATCGTAAAAATACGGTCCAACCACAGTGTCATTGTACAATCCACACCACACATTTGATTCTCCAGTTCACTTGATGAGTTGCTTCTCGCAGACATCGTGGGTTTTCGTCTGCCCAATGATGATGGTTTTGCCTGTTGATAACTCCATCCCTGGTGAATTGGGCTTCATCTGTCCACAACACCTCATGAATGAAGTCTTGATTGTCATCCAGGCAGGTAAGTAACCAGTTGCAGAAGGCGGCCCTAGCAACATAATCCAATGGCAGTAACTCCTGGTGACAATGAATATGGTATGGTGAAAATGACGTGCATGTAGAATGTTGAGAACAGTTCTCTGATGGCACCCAACATCTGCAGCAATTGCTCTGCTGCTTGTGTGGGGATTTGCAGCAACTGCAGCCAGAATAAGTGTTGTTGTATCCTCGTCGCCTTGTGCCCTTGGTCGTCCTCGTTCTGCATTAACATTTCCTGTAGCCTCGAATCTTTGAATAATGTGACGCATTGTTTGACGAGATGGATGGCGTTCGTTAGGGTATCTGTCTCGATACAACCTAACTGCAGCATGTAGGTTTCTCCTTGCCTCTCCGAAGCAGAAGATCATGTTGACCATTTCCGGAACAGTGTAGCTTGCCATCCTGGAATTGTTCGGTCTTCTGTGTGCTGAAACATGCTTTTTATTTGCTTTTCCGCATGAAAGTGAATGTGAGTATGGTAATTTATGTTAATGTTTGATTAATATAGTTTTTTGATTTGCATGCTTTACATGGTGGAAATATCAACATTCAGTTTTCTTTGTGCAGTGTGACTGTTTGTAAGCTACAAACAGTTCACCACGTGATTGTGGGTGATTGGTTGGTCCGATTTTGATGATTTTTTTTGTTTTGTTTGTTTTTTTATGCTGAACAAGTTTGGAATTGGGTTTTTTCTCTATCCCTTACGGTTTTTGAGATAAATTTTGAATGTGTCCTAATTTGCATATTTGGGATGATGAAAAGTGCACCATGGGATAGGCCACCCACAACTTCCTATTCATTGGATTCATCAAAATTGACATATCTGCTTCTGTTCAAAAAATAAAAGGGGGGTTCAGACTTTTGTATTCACCCTGTACTTCATCCTCAAACTGAATTTTCTAGAGGTTTGTTATTTTTTGAAAAAAAATATTTACAATTTTTGATGAAATATATGCATTTATTTATTTCAAAGGATTATTATTATTAGATCCCTGTAATTTTTTCTCTCTCTATTATTCCATTTGGTGTTAATAGAGTTCTTTAATAAAAAGGGCCTGGCGGTATTATAAACATATTACAAGAAACCTATATCTTAATCAATAATCCAAGAGTATCTTTCCTTAATTTGTAAATCAAATTGCATACCGTTGTCTTCAGTTTGCATTAGAAAGTGCTTTCTTTAAAAACATTTATTTATAAAGTCAGATTAAGGTATAGTTAATGTTAATGTTCCTATGGGTTATAATTTCTGTTAAAATATAAATGGAGGCAACACTGTAAATTGTGTGATGCTTTTTTTCACGATCAAAATGTGCTGATTGGGAATGAACTTTTGATACATGTTCACTATCCAGAGCTGTTATAACTTTCTTAAACAAACTTTTTCCGGGAATTGGCACAATATTAAAACAAAGTGAAATAAAGGCAAAATACCAGAAAAAATAATAAAGGGAAAAATGTGGATTACAATATTAAGAAAAAAGAAAAAACACTCTTTGACCACAACAGAAAAAAGAAAAAACACACTCTTTTTTCTGTTGTGGTCAAAGAGTGTTTTTTCTTTTTTCTTAATAACTTTCTTGATGAATTTTGCTAAGTATATCTCAAGATCTAATTTAATGCAATATTTCTTCCTAAACAAGAATATTACTATAATTTCGGCTTATTTTAATCGTTCACTTTCTCAGAAATATTATAATGTGTTAGTTATAAAATTAAGATGAAAAACGAAAGGAAAAATTCCGCGACCTGGATTCGAACGAGGGACCAAGAGTACCTAGCTCTAGCCTGCCATATCATTGAACTTCGACATTGGCTGCTTAGCAGTCTTTAAAGACACTTGGAGACAGCCTTGCTCTAGTAGTGTCTGCGATGGCCCAGTTGGTAGAGACGACAAAAACATGAATTGATTGTTTATTGTTTATTTATAACTTACTGTTACTAATTTCATTAAAATAGTCTTTATTTTACTCTATGTAAGTTTCTTATTCTGACAGAAACCAATTATGAGAATGATTTGATAAGGTTTTTGTTTTTTGACATTTAAAGAAGTGTTCATTCTTAAGGGAAAATTCGGTTTCTTGAAATAAGCAATTTTCTATTTGCTAACTGACATAAAACGTCGTGACATTTTCCTGATGTTCCATGAAATCAATATTCATAAAAATAATTGGAATTGGACGAGGAAATTTCAAATTTCAGCAACATTTATATAATTTGTTTTTGTCGTGTTCGTTTTGAGTACCGTTAATGACAGCAATGCGAGAATATACTCTCTTGGAAGCGAGCACAAAGCAATGAATATACTTTTTTTATGACATTCAAAAACTGACGTAATCCCAATGCTTCAATGACAACTTTCATTGAAGGCGCGTCGAGTTCGTAATTATTATTTCACATTAATAGATCTATACCCAACCTGATTAAAAAACGTGTGTCATTTTATAGACAGAAAAATTGTATATCATATCGAATTAGGCATTATTAAAAACTTGATATTTGCTAATGCATTTAAAGTTGAAAATCTGTTTACATTTTCCGAATTAATGTTAAATCTGTTTACTTTTGTAGCAAAATATCCATAATCGATATTCGGAATCATGACCTAGAGATTTTATTTCTAATAAAATTGATATACATAGTTTCTATAGATGTTGTAGAATGTATGTATGTGGCTCTAGTTGAGATGCACAGTTTTTTTTGTACAACATACGTTGACTCCCAACCTCTTTCAAAAACACCATGGTTGGCTCTTATTGCCATACAGCCATCAGCTATCCGATATCTCAAGTTTTCAACATTTTCCAACGACATCAGATAGCCTGTAGAAATAAATCCAAGGGATTTAAGTCCGGGGATCGAGCAGGCTATAAGCGAGGTCCTCCTCGACCAATCCAGCGGTCTTGATATGTTGCATTTAAAAACAAACGAGCAACCAAACTAAAATGCGCTGGTGCACCATCGTGCATAAACCACATTACGTTTCTCGTTGCAAATGGCATACGAGTTGTGATCAAAAAATACGGCGAATATTGCTCCCGAGAGCCATTTAGCGGAGATGGAGAAAAGTGCAACACATATCGTGCCACATCGACCCTTCCCCTCGGTGTGTGGCGTGTTTCAATTGGCTCGGTGTATTCAGTCTGCTGTGAGCTACAGAAGAGTGAAAGCCTGTCTGATAGTGTTGTCATAATCATGGATCACGAGCAAAGAATCAACATGAAATTTTGTTTCAAACTGCAAGAGATTGTTAAAGAGACACACACAATAGTGACGGCAATTTATGGAAATTCAGCAGTGACCCTAAAAACTGTTTACAAGTGGTTTGACCGATTTCGGAGCGGTTGTGACAGTGCTGAAGATGAAGAGAGATCAGGACGCCCATCAACATCAAACACCGAAAAAAACGTCGAGAATGATTCGATCAGATAGACGATTGACGATGTTCGAAGAAAACGACCTGAAAAATTGGCGAACGGTTTCATCCTCCATCATGACAATGCTCCCTGCCACACATCGCTTCTGGATTAACAGTTTTTGATAAGTGCATTCGTAGCGATGGAGACTACTTTGAAGGAGACTAATGCCAATGTACACTGAGATGATGTAAATATATTTTTAAATAAAATATTCACTGTACTTTTTGATCACACCTCGAATTCTCTAGAAAGACCGGTAGCCCTGCAACTGAGCCGTATAAACATTATGGTTTCACGTGTTACAACGCAAATATTGTTGGTTAGATAAAAGGATTCACATTACGACGGATTCCACGAAGAAAGACAAGGATTTGAGGTCAGAGGCGCACAGCTATCTGGTGGCAAACGGGATAGAGCCCAGCAATATTTATTATGCGCCAGCAACCATCAGCGAATCAATACGAATTTCTAAACCTACATCCAGCGGCGTGGTGAGGATAAATGGCGCCCGGGACTTGGTATTCATTTTTTCGCCCCGTCTTATCATATTTTGTCTTCGCAGCCTCCCCATCACTTCCCCAGCAAGAACATCAAGACTGGCGCCCCGGGTATCGTGCGCTTATGCCCTCCCGTCGCTACGCCATTGCCTACGTCGTCTCTACCTACTGTTCAACAGTTTGAAGTTTATTACGTTATAATCTTACTGGTTAGCCTAAAACCTACCTACCAGGAATAAATGCTAATTTGTACATGTTTGAAAATTGTGTGATATGTTCGTAGCATAAAGGTAGTTTGTTTAACGGCTGGAATTTGATCAAGATGGCTTTGATCTGTTGGACCGAATGAAAGCACTCATATTATAAGCAAGCATATTTCTTATGCTCTTAAGATGCGTTAGAGAGATACTTCTCGCACCAGATCGGACGTTTTATGTACCGTCTCCCAAAAGAATAGAATGGAGTTATGGCCTGTGATAATACTGAGGCCTAGAAATAAATATTGCTAATTCCTTACACAATCTGAATTTAAAGAGGAATTTTTGATCATACGAAAGAGCACCAATCGTTAGAAAGTGCAAACGTTCCTTAAAATCCTTTTTCGTTCCCTCGCGTAAACTATTGGATTCATCATTTTTCAAGAAAGGCAATTTGTAACCGTTGAAAAACGGATCAAACCATTATTTTTGTCAATTTGATCGTGTGTGTCTAGATTGAGTTGGTCTTATTGAGTGGAGTAAACATTGTAACGTCCGTCATGTGTTCTTACCTTCAACTTAATCATCTTCATCATCAGTTTTATGCTTAAGCAACTTAATAGAAGGTCAAAAAGAAAGTTTTTATTCGGAGGTCAAAATAATACATTTTTATATTTATCAAATGGAAATTAATGGAAAACTGTCAGATGTTCATTATATGCGCTACAGTATCTCATAATATACGAGGATTGGGGCATAAGTCATGGCAACTATTTTTTTTTTTGTGAGAATTCGAGCGTGGGTGGAAAATGAGAAATATACAGATGAAAGGACAAGGAATGGACGAAATGTACGGACATTTAACAACACGCCAACATTTTTCTCCTCGTGTTTATTAAGGTAGTTGACTTAACAATTGCAGGTTTCGTTTTCCAGAATCATGAAACCTGTAATGTTATGCTTCATGATTCTGGAAAACTTATTCTGGAACATGATTACAAGTTTCATGTTCCAGAATACGTAACAGAAATCAAAATAGTGGAAGGATATTTTTATACACGAGCTTTGTTCAACTCGGGTTAAGAACTGATTTAACATTGCACTCTGTGCAACAACAGGAAATCACAGAGTCATCCTATGTGGTGGAAACATACGACGAATACACGCCTTCCTTGAGATATATGACGTTTTGTGATACCATTCCTTAGCTATCAGAAACAAAATAGTTGCCATGACTTATGCACCAATCCTCGTATTTGTTTGTAACGGAAGCTTATATTAAAATTCAGGGCACCATGATAAAGCGTGTACCCAGAAATATATACAACACGAATAATATCATAACAAGAATTTTCCTAAATACGAGGGCGTTTTGAAAAGTAATGCCTTCATGGCTGTAACTTTTTTATTTGATAACCGATTTTCAAAATTCATTTTGTATGTGATACTTATATTTATCCTCTATGTAATGCACTATTCGCTTTTTGACATAGTCTCCATCCCTTTCGACGCATTGCGCCAACGCGAGACTAGTTGGGTGAACTCTTCGGAGAGGATTTCCGGAGTTGTTGTCGACACCAGAATTGAATGGCAGCGTTTACCTCGCCGTCAGAACCAACTCATGTCCCTTAAGGTGGTCTTTCTTTTTTGGGAAGCGGTGAAAGTGGCAAGATGCAAAGTCTTTCATCTTTGAATTTAAGTCATTCATCTTTGAATTGTAGGTGCTGCAACGCCTCTAGTGTGGCGCGACTCATGTGCGGGCGGACGTTATCGTACTCCAGAAGAGAGTCCAAAGCTGCCATTCAATCCTGGTGTCGACAACAATCCCAGAATTTCTCTCCGACTGGTTCACCCAACTAGTGACGCATTGGCGCAATGCTTGGAAAGGAATGGGGCTATGTCGAAAAGTGAACAGTGCATTACATAGAAGACAATTGGAAATATCAGGTACAAAAATAATTTTGAAAATCGGTTACCAAATAAAAAAGCTACAGCCATGAAAGCATTACTTTTCAAAACGCCCTCGTACCTACCAAGATTTGTTTCTGAATTTCAAATGGTTAATGTGAATGGTGAATTTTTTCGATAATGTTAGACACCTACTAAATATATAAAAAGAAACTATTCGAATTGTTTTTGCAGATTTTACTATCCAATCATTTGTTCAACATTCACAAGGCTGGACTTAAGTGAAAATTTAATGAAGAAAGCCATCAACTTGACATAAATTTTCATGAATAATACGAATGAATGTAAAGAATGCATTAAATAGCTACATGATAGAATTTCAATTTTGGCTTTGTCAAAAAAAGCAGAAAACATTCAGCATTAATATTGTTTTGAATTTTCTATTTGAATCCCATGAATTCTTGATAAACTACAAAATTTATGGAAACATCATTTTCATTTCCAATAACGTTGTTATTGGGCTTAACATTTCAATTTATTCTTCAATGTATATCAAAGATTTATACGAAAACAAGCGAACTTAATGGCATTCCTAAATGTTGATTGCATTTATTTGATTAGTCTCCGATTTATTTTCTGAGAAATTGGGATCTGCAGACAAAGAATAAAAGCAACGAAGCTTCAAGGAATAAAAGTTCACTGGAAAAGCAACTCAGAAAATGATTTGCCAATATGCTGAGAAGCAAAAGAATTTTGTTTATACTTTTTTTGTTATTTTGTTTATTTTACGAGGCCTTATCAATTGATTTAATAAGATTTTTTTTTAATTTTGCCGGATAGCTAAGCTGCATAAAATATTTGTTCTTGGTTGGTTACATATTATTAAAACTTTTTTAAAAGTTCGATAAAAAGTCTGCTTTCTCGAACACGATATTTCGGAATTCAAAAACATGCTAGATTCTTTTGTTTCTTGTCATTCCTGAACGAATAGCATATCATATGCCATATCAGCGAGGGTGGGGGGGAAATTTCCATTTAATGATCACGTGACCATTATTCCAATTTCAAAGACGTTTTAATTAGTCAAACTCAGGAAGAGTCTCTATCAGATGACAAAACCAAAATTTGAAAAAAAAAGTTAAACTATTCTCGAGATGTCGTAGCACATGCGGACAGACAGACAGATACAAATAAAGCGAATTGGCTATTTCAAAAGGAGATCATGCTTTATTATTTTCGTAACAAAATAAAAATAAATCAAGCCTCCAAATGTCACGTGGTAAAGAGAGAGACGGTACGCTATTATATTGAACAAAGTTTAATGACTTTTCATGTAGAATACAATCTTATCATGCGTGAAATAAGCAGATGAGTTAATTGCGCATTATCTTGGCTCTAAGGATGTTATTTTAATGTTGCTTTAAGAAATGCTTCGACACAAGCGATTTTCGAAGATTCAAGAAACTGAATTTATGACGACTTTAAAACTCCAGCGCCACATTTTGGTCAAAATGTAACTAATTTAAAAAATATTTTTCATTATAAACAAAAATCCCCCGTGTTCCTGAGCATTTTTGTGCAAACCGCATCGTTTTATTGTAAATAGTTTAATAATTATAAGGTTTTAAAAAGTCTACTGACTTTTGGACCACCATATATATATCACACTCATCGTCACAAAAAAGTTTCACCCATAGAAAACTTATGGGATGCTATGGGACGTTCTGTTAAGACTCCATCGCTGGCACAAGATCTGCAAGAGCTACAAGGCAAAGTTCACTCTGTATGGGATTAGCTGAATCAGTACTACGTTAATTAACAGCTTGTATAACTTCATGCCACGAAATTGCAGAATTCATTATAAATAATGGCGGCCCAACATCTTATTGATAAATAAATTTTCTCATGCCCAGGTTCATTCTTTAATCATTTGTTGCTGTTGTTGTTGTTGTGGTTGTTTACTAATTTTCTTTCAAATATTTTTTCAATCTGACGATTCTTTCTGGGTGCAACTTTTTTCATGATCAATTATTGTGAGGACCAATATCATGAAATAAATAAAACACGAATGAAAATATTTCTAGAAAAACGTGAGCTTGTGTTTCCAAGCACAAGCACGCTTCGGGAAGCGACGGAGCCTTGTCAGGGATGTAATTTAAGTTTAAATAGCCGAATCGTACTTGCAGTTTGGCGGATAGAGAACGTCGACTTCACGAATGTTTGGAGAAAAGATTTTCAATGACTGACACTAATGCAATGATGAGGAGAAGTGCTATATAACGATAATGATTATATAAAATATTAATAGACACACAATTCACTTTCACTAAAGCACATGACAATATTCATAAATCAAATCACGACGATTGAACATTTAAGGAGAAAAGCCTCCCAGGCCTTCATCAATGTAAGCGTATATTCCCCACGGGAATATGCAGCAAATATTAGTAGAGTTATTTACAGTATTAGATTCAAGAAATACTTCACGTAATGCCTGTCGTCTAGAGCATTTAAATAGCATCAAAGAACGAACAGAGTTATCGTGTAATAATAGTTGAGTCGAAGCGTCGAATTGCGAATTAAGATAGGAGTGCATTACCATTATGTCAGACGGATGCGACTACGCAGTAGCGAGGTGAAGCATCTGACGTCGAGCTTATCTCCAGAAATATCGTCAGTTGACGACGGGCCTAGAATTTCTTTCCTTAACGCAAAATTAGGAATAATATTAGTGGTATCATTACTTAGTTGCAATATGTTAGCAAAATTATCTTCATTTGTTGAACAGCTTAAAATGCGGTGCAAGGGAGTCGCATAGGAGGGAAGAATTGCAAAAGCGGCTGATTCTAGAGCAACTGACTTACTCATTTTAGAACTCTTATTTTTCAGACAGGAATAATTCTTACGTTTTAAAGAGTCCAAGTGATGCAAAAATTTCTCAATTTTAACTGAAATTTTCCTAGTAAATGCGTTAATGTTTCCATTCGCTTCACATCGCTCGGAAACCTCGCCCCTTCTTCGCTCGCTTACGACTACCGAACTTCTGCCCTCCCAAGAACTCTTTCAATGGTCCAAAAAAGATGATAGTCGAAAGGGTAGAAACCCGGGATGTATGGAGGATGTGGTAAGATGTCCCATTTGAGTTCCGTCAGTCTGTCCATAGTCAGTTTGGCTGTATGTGGTCTGGCATTGTCTTGCAGAAAACAGACACCACTAGTCCTGGTCGCTCTTTCCTTAGTGCCGGCTTCAGGGAGTCCTCAAAATGTCACAGTAGTAAGGTGCATTTATGGTTTGATGTTCTTCCAGAAACTCGACATGAATGATACCCTTAATGTCCCAGAATACGTCGCCATCACTTTCGTTGCCAACGGTATCATCTTGAATTTCTTGGCTCGTGGTGAGTCGGTGTGTCAACAGTTCATGCTCGCACGCTTGCTTTTCAGGAGTATGGTGATGAATCCATGTCTCTTTGGAGGTCACAACACGCCTTAGGAAGCTTTCACCTTCCTTGTCATATCGTTGCAGCAGCATGGAACAGATTTCCACCCGGGTGGTTTTTGTGATCCTCGGAGAGTTGCTTAGGGACCCATATGGCACAGATCTAGTTAAATTTCAGCTTATCGTGGATGATGGTCTCCACTCTGCCAGTGCTGTTGTTCAGTATTGAAGCTAATTCTCGAATATGAATCCGCCTGTTGTCCCTTATCAGCTCATTTATTCGTGCGATAATGCCATCATTGACAGCAGTTGCTGGGCTTGGCTTATGAGGTTCATTGCCGGTGGATTCTCGCCCTCCTTCAAACTTTTGGCACCAAGCAAAGACGAATGAACGAGACAAAAATGACTCCATGAACTGTCTTTGAAGTCTCTGATGAATTTCAGATGCTTTCACACCTTCATTGTGGAGAAACTTGATGATTATTCGTTGTTCCACTTTGGTCGACACATCGCTGTTCGCCATTTTCTTTAAACATACAATCGGTTGTCATGGCAACCGGAAGAGTGGTGCTGCATTTTTATGTCAGGCGGTAATTGCCATACGAACAATGAAATTTACAAAAAAAATAAAGCCCAGGACAAATTTGAAAAATAAGTCCTCGTATTTAACCTAAAAACAGTTTTTTTATGCCTTACTTCTTTAGGTGATTGCTTATATTTTGGAAACTAGAGCCAATTATCATTTTTTAAATGTCATTAAAAGCAACTTAAAATTATTTGAAAAAGATCAACTGTTTTTCGTGTCCGTAACACTTTACCTATAGAAGTTTTATCTTCAAATTTATAGTTTAAATAATTTATGTCACCAATTTTTTCAGTTCTTCAATGAGTCAACACGTTCACCCGTGTGCTTAAAGATGTAGTCATTTACCACTTGAAAAGCTTTGCATGAATTTTTTAATTATATCTTCAATTCGTCGGTGAAATAGTTGTTAGGAGCGACACATCTGGAATCAAAAGAAAACAGAAATTTAAAATTTAAAATCTAAAATTTCCAACAAGTTACCGTTATTTCCAATTCTCTGCTTGGGTTATTATTTTGGACTGTTTATTAAGAATTTTAGCAAAAAGCTAAGGGAGACCCTGGTAGTTTGGACCATCGTGTAAATCAAACAAGCCTTCTTTTGCACAATTGTACGTAGGATGGCGCCACTCTCCTGATTGAAACATGATCATAGCCCTACCTAGAAACGTATGAAAAACACAGGGTGTATTGCCTGAGTTATTGGTGAAAATATATCAAATTTTCTCTTTTAGTACGGTCTCATGTTACTTTGAGGTAAGATAGTAATCGTGTATGTAACTATAAGCGTCAGTGTCGGTATTTATCAGGGATGGGTTAAAGAAAAGGGGTCTATATATTTGTTAATACGCATGGATTTAGTTGGAAAGGTTTTGAAGGTTGGTCGCCATTTTTGATTTTAGAATTGTTGGCTTGTTGTGTCATTTGGACCTTATGTACCTTGTGTAAATTAGACCAGGGTCGTTTTACACGCCGAACATTATGACGTTTTTTGACATATCCAACTTTTTAACTTTATATTTTTGACTTTATATACGCTTAGTCCACACGTTATTTAATCCATATATCCACATATATATTATAAATCAGAGTTGGTTGGAACGTTTGTCCTTTTACAACTCAGAAATCTCCACGAAATTTTCCATGTACGCAGTTAGTGTCACTGTGCTTTAGGTAGGGTACTTTTTATATCGTATTTATATCAATTTTTAAAGTTATTCTTATTTTTCGAAAAGTTGAATTCTTTTCAAAGGATGTCACTAGATGGCGATACTATCTTATCGAAAAGTTGAAACTGTCAGCTGATGTTACGTATTTCTTGCTGAACACGTAATAGTCGGCTGCGAGCTGACAGTTTTTTTACGTTGTACGATCGTTAAATTTTATTGTTAAGTTTGAGATGTAGGCGAATTCTTGCAACAGAGGGGACTAAAATCGTTCTTCCAACAATACAGCAATCCAATTGCTGACTACAACAACAGAATTTGCGCGTGTGCACAGACCAGGGGGTTAAAAGACAATGCTAAAATTTAGTTATATACTATTGTAACTTTAATCTGACATGTTAATATTATTTTATTAACTAATTTCGTTTATAGAAGCAAAATTACTATATAATGATTAAAGAGACCATAGCTTAATTTCAGCATCAATAATGCAAGATTTCATCGTACAAACCAATGACGTATATTAAAGATAGACCCGGAAACCTGCCAGTTTACTTAAAGTGGGAAGGTCCGCCTTCAAGAACCGTCATGGCCGAAAGTGAGCAAAACATGGCTAAACATGAGGGTACCTGATTAATAATTCTTTCACACTCCGATCACGGAATGATAAGTTTATCTTTTCGTTAACTTTGTACTTGAAGTATTTTATAAACAATTTTTCGATCATGGTTTTAATTTCAATTTCATTTCGATCATCTTTCAGTACGTATTTTCGGTTTATGGTTGTGGAAAGTGATTCCTGATCCTTTTTCGTGTCTATTAGTACGGTTGAACGCGGAAACTCTGAGGAATGGTTTTGAATTAATTATTCCTCGGGCCCAAAATCGTCAAAAACAAAGAAACCACACAGCTAACAACACCACGGCTCACTCCTGCCTAGAACTGCCATGACTTCAATTGGTTTCACTTTGGTGGCGATGTTAACAATATGATTCGGGATCTACCTTTAATATACGTCATTGGAACAAACAGCCCGAGCAACGCCCGACGGGCATATCAGCTACACTTTTGTTTTCAAAGGATGTCACTAGATGGCGGTGCCAGACGAAGAATGTTTCATTTTATTCATTTTTTTCAGACTTTCGAGGTCGCAGGTATATATTTTCAGGAAGCTTGCTTCTCTCACGGTCAGTTATACGATGCTTGCTCCCACGTATCCAGAAGTCGAAATCTACCGTTGTAAACGTAAACGTTGTTTACCGAAATGGACTTGAATGCACAACTACTTTACAACCTATGCCCAGCTTGCCTGGGTAGCTGATTCATTTATCTTGTTTTTTTTTCATTATTTACTTTTGTACATATAATTTAATCTTCTTTTATTCCCAGTTCATTGTTCATAAATCATCATTTTTGGTTTAAAATGATTATGAAAGGTTTGGAGAAGGCTATCTAGACTGTTTCTCATTTTCTTGCATTTCGTTCATACTTTGTTAATCATAGTTCAATTTTTATCATAACAAACAATCGTTAAAAAACTAACTCAACGCATCTTTTCCACCCGGGCGAAGCCGGACAATATTGCTAGTTAAGATATAAGCTCATCCCATCTAATACGTTCCATAGGGTTGCTGATCATTGTTTTTCACAGTGCACTAATAAACACTTAAGTTAAAACAAAGTTTCTGCTATTACTCGGCCTATAGTTGTAATTGGACCACCTGGTTCAATTTACACTACTCGTTGTGTAATTCGGACCGAACGCAAAAAAATTTAAATTTCATATGAAACCCATATCATTATAGTATTCCATAAAAATGGTGCATCAAAAGATAGCCCGAAACGTCCACGCTTGAAAATTGGAGCTACGTCATTTTCAACAGAAGTTACAACCCTTTTCACTTAGGGGGTCCAAATTACACGGGTCTCCCTTATTTATAAGAATGCACGCTTGGTCTGTACGTTTATCCGGCCGTCCGCCCTTTACACAATAACTTGAAAACGGATTAACCTTTTCAATTTTTTTTTTGAGAAATATGATCATCAAGGTCTTAGCTCAGGTGTATCAACTTTTCAGCTTTTTCGTGGACCCATTCAAGTTGATTGCACGTGCTCATACAGTGACCGTTAAGAATATATAGATAATATCACGTCATATAACAGTAGATTCGTCAAGAACGAATTCACTGTAACTCTGTTTATCTTTTAAGCATTGCTGACTTGGGCACGTGATGAGCTAAACCTCCTTTTTGGAATGTTTGTAAAATTTTATTTTAAGCTATTTTATTGTTGCATAAAAATTTACTTTTTAATGAAGGGTATAAATTTATTCAACTAAAAGGAAAAAATATATAAACGCATATTTAATTAAAAAAATTAACCAAATTTTATAATGATCCGTTTTGTTATTAAGAAATTTCAATGGCATTTCAAGGCTGAAGTAATCAAAAAATCCAAGAAGTATAAAAAGAGATTCTTCAGTGGAAGCTTTTTGTACGGAATTATTTTATTGAATTACACAACAAAGCAAAAGAAATACTAAATTAAAAGAAATACGATTCAGTATATTTGGTTTTTATTGTATTTGATTGACGAAGGCTAGCGACGTATTTGCGTTCCATGAATATTTTATAAGGAGAAAAAAGAATTAAATCTTTTTCGGTACAGTAGAAATCTGAAATACTACAAATCAATAAATCAATTCGTTGGAAAACAATATCAAATCTTAAAAAGTCCCTTTAACCTTTTCATTTTGTAATCTATTGAATCTTTAGCGATATTCCCTGCTGATTAAAGAGAGGAGGAAAACTTAAGGGAAGAAGGTTAATTATTTCATAAATGAAGGCGTGTGTTTATTAAATCACACACTAATTTTGCGGAAGAGATGGTCGGAAGTGAGGAAAAGACAAAGATGGTCGGAAGTGAAGAAAAACAAAGAGAAAAGTAGGAACATGATGATAAAGTAGTAGAATGTCTTGTGCTTTTGGCATAGCTGGATCCCCTGTGTTTTCTTGGAATGACACCAACAGCCGAAGCCCTGGTGCTTACAAGAGCCAACGACAGTTTTGCTTCCTTCCCTCCTCCTTCCCTATCCACTTATCACCCGCCGCCGTCCCTGTGTAAACACGCACCCCGCTCTGCTTGTTGGCTCGAAGACAATAACTTTTAGCAAATTTATCTTTCGCCAATTAAAAATAAGTGAGTAAGGAGAAAAGCACTTGACATGGGCGGGAAAAGATGTCGCGGTCGCTTCACCGTTTTCCGCTTTCTCCCACCGGATGATAAAGATGACAATAAAAACGCCGGCGCTCGATGTAATAGCCAGCTGTCGTGAAGACTGACCCAGGCTATCCGGCTTGTTAATCTAGTAGACCGCTTAAATTTCCACGCACGGTAAACAGACTTGATGGGAAATCGAAATTTTTAGTTCTTACCCGGTAGCTTAATATGCCTTATCCATTTGCATAACGCCTAACGATTAAAATTCTTCTTGTTGAGGAAGAAAATTGCTAAGTTTATCCGTAAACAGGAAAGTTTGACCGCATAAAATCTGACAAGAATTGCATCCAACTCTTCCTTTCATCATGACAGCCTTTCTATTAAACTTAATAGCCAAAGTTTTAATTATATTTCCTCAAACACTGATTGCTTTTTTTTTTTTGGCTCAGTTTGAATTCGAGGAACTTCGTAACTTAAAATAATGTAGCCTACTTAATGGATTATGTTATAAGTTAATGTTATGCTTTAATGTTTTAATTTAGGGATAAAGTACTTACAAACAGAGCTATACACTATCACTTTTTCACATAAAATTTTATTTAGTCATGGATGCGCATTTTGATCGTCATGAGATCTTCATTTTTGCTTGCGTGTACCAAATTAAATTCTGCGTAAAAAAGTAATAGTGTATGTTTCTCTCTCTTTGTAAGTATCTTATAGTAGATAAAGTCATTGCTTTCTCCAATTAGAGATATATAATCAAGCTGTATTTATTATTTCTTTATGAGTGATATGATGATTCTAAGGAGAGTCCCAAAATAATAGCCTCATACCTATTCAGGAAGTGGAACAAATAGAAATGAGAGCAAATTAACTGTTGATAACATGCATGTATTTACATGGATGTCAGTGTCAATGCACACTAAGTTTTAATTAGTTATCTTACATTGAACAAAACAGATAAAATAATAAAAGAAAAATGAGAAAATCTGCTGTTCCATAAAGAAAACCTCATAATGGTCTAGCGACCCACAAATGCCCCCTGTTTGGCAATAACATATCTGCATACTGCCGACAAGTTTTTGCAACATATCTGCATCAAGTTTCTCCCCCGCAGCAGTGATGGCTGCCTTCAGCTGATGCGTATTGTCAAATTGTCGTCCATGTGCATAAACTGACCTGCAAAGAATACCCCACAGATTTTCCATGTGGCTCAGATCAGAAGAACAAGGAGGCCAGTCCAGAACAGGTATGCCATTGCCTAAGAAACATTCCGAGTTGAGTTGGATGTGTGACAAGGGGCGTTGTCTTGTTGGAAGAACGAGTAAGGACCCCCAGTTTCTTCAGCAAAGGGCAGTAAGTGCATTTCAAGCTTCTAAGACTATAATTCTCTTAGCCGTCTGTCTGAGGCCAACAAAGAAAGTTACAACAATCTGAAGTTATTATTTATTTATTTATTTATTTATTTATTTATTTATAAAAAAAACAATTACAATGACCTATCCAGAGCCGGTATGGCCTCTAGGCCGACAAGTGCGGTCTCCGGAGAGTAAAACATAATTAAAGTAATTGTTTTTAAATTATCTGTATTTTTAATAATAATTAATATTGATACATTTTATTATGCAAAATTTATGTTAGTATTTCAGTTTGAATAGAGTATATAGTAATATGTTAGTCAAGGTAGGGGGATTTGGGGTTAATTGAGTTCAGGAACGATTTTATATTTCTTTTAAAGGAAGCTGGGTTTGGGATGTCACGTATTTCAGAGTAACGCGCAGTGGAAGTTAGATAGTTGCTGAATAAGACCACAGAGTATAGCTTTTGGCTTAATTTTATTTAACAACAATAAACAAAACTGTCTTACATGTATAATGGACAACTATAAAGGGCTGCGATCTTGCTTAGACGCAAGAAACGACAAAGAATATTACCTTGCGCAAACGGCAGTATAACACTCCGTTTTGCAATTAATTAAGATGAATATAGAAACGATAGACACAATGACACACGGGCTAATAATCGAGCAGATGTCTGCTTCGACCAAACGCGACCATAAAAAGGTCCAAGCCCATCTGTGGGACGAACCCCAGAATTACAAAAAAAAAAACATATATATATTGTAACTGGGCGCGTCTTGGCATTGACCGCTACGGCGATCGGAAACTAAGATGAATCGGGTTACTAATTGAATTATCTGAGACGAATTATTTGTAGCCAGGGATAAATGATTATTCGAAATTCGCTTTTTAAGAAAATACACACCATATCACACTATTTTGGTTGATCCCTCCCAGGAGTGGTGGAAAGGAAAAGGGACGATTTATTGATTATTCGTTTGGTCAAAATAACAAAAGATTTCCGGACGGAAGTGAGTTGCCTTTTAACCCATACATTCACCACTCTAAGGGCAATTCAAAAGAAAAAAAGGAATAATAACAAATAATAATAAATAATAATCAGTTACTTAGAAAATACCGGGTGGGCAAGAAATAACGTGAGGTGTTCAGAGCTCACTAGCGGGAATTCTATTAGGCCAAATGCAGTACATTTTGGTGTATATACTTAGTGGGACATGCAGTTTCGATTTCTGCAAAAAAAAAAATAGTACCAAAAGTCGTCATAGAGGGCGCTTATTTCAAGAAAACAATGAATACCTAATTGTCAAATGAACAAATACCGTACAAACCAACTTTAGTAACAACAATAAACAATGTTTTATTTTTAATTACAAATGTGTTTCAATATGACCACCAGTGTGCTGTTCCAATAGCTGCATGCGGTACACGACATTTTCTACGGCAGCTCGCAGCATATCTGCATTAATTATTCTGATATGTAACGTTATTTGATCCTTTAAGGTTGAGAGGTCAGGAACATGTGCTTGATACACAAGGCTTTTCAAATATCCCCATAACCAAAAATCACAAGGGTTGAGATCAGGCGACCTGGGTGGCCATACCATGGGAAATGCACGACTAATTATTCTGTTGTCTGAAAAACGTTCTCGCAAGATCTGCTGCACCTGACGTCCGATGTGCGGTGGCGCACCATCCTGCATAAAAATTATAGAATCCAGACAACCCTTTTCCTGCAATCGTGGTATCACAAAATTCTCAAGCATATCGGCATACCGGTCCACGGGAACGGATTTCTTCAAAAAGTACGGGCCAATGATGAAAGAAGCAGTAAAGCCGCACTATACTGTTAGTTTCGGTGAATGCATAGGAGTTGGCAGACACACTTGTGGATTTGATGCAGCCCAAATGCGACAGTTGTGGGTATTGATATCACCATTCAAATAAAAATGTGCCTCATCACTCCATAAAATTTGCCATGGCCATGCATCATCCACTTCCATACGTGCTAAAAATCTCAATGAAAAGTCAGTTCGGGTACGTTCATCTCCAGGAAGCAATTATTGGACAGGTGTGATAAAATGTCAATATCTTATGCAATATTTTACTCACCGTCGAATATGGGATATCTGTTTGGCGTGCTATTGCGTGTGCACTGCTGTTATTCTGCACAGTAGTCATCTCCTGTTCCACAACAGCAGTTGCAACTTCTTCAACGTGTTGCTGCCTGATTCGTTTGCGTTCCCGGCCTGGTTGCACTCCTAGAGTTCCGGTAGATTCAAATCGTTCAATCTTTTTCCGTAAGTTAGTTATGCTCATCGGTCCTCTTCGTAACGTTTTCAATCGCCGGAATTCACGAAGGGCAGCACTTGCATTGTCGCTCTTCTGATAAAACAACTTGACAAATAACGCCCGGTCAGGCAGAGTAAGCGTCATCGTCAGGCCATTCGTTCGTGAATGACGGGAAATCCTCAGCCTTGCCTTTTATTGTCATGATTGCTCAACACGGAACGCGCTTATGCAAATGTATTCATTGTTTTCTTGAAATAAGCGCCCCCTATGGCGACTTTTGATACTATACATCAAAATAAAATGCATTTGGCCTAATAGAATTCCCGCTAGCGAGCTCTGAACACCTCACGTTATTTCTTGCCCACCCGGTAGTACAAGTTGAACGTTAAATAGAGGATTGTCAAATGGTAGTTTAAACAAACACTAGTTCAGTTATGACGTCTGGTCGGTTCATTGGTAAGGTTAAGTTAGTTATAGTCTTGGAGTTATAATTAACACACTAATACGTTTCCTGGATAGTTCACTGTAATTAATACTCGTCAACACAAAGTTCCAAGGAATAAATTCAAGGTAAAAGAGTTGGGAATATCATGAAATCCGATGGCCACCTAAATATAGGTAAGTTTGCGAAATTTTCTTGTTCTACTCTCGTTTTCAGTTATCTGGGTCTTAGGTTCTTTCACATCTCTATCGTATTAATAATGAATAATCCCACAAGTTATTGAAAATCTAATTTTTCCTTTTGTAGGTTACGATTACAATCCGAAGTCCAACTCAAGGAGGGACTGGCCGAGGTGAGAGGTCTAGATGAAGAAACCAACAGTCTTGAATAACAAGGGGTGACTGTGAGTGGGGGGGGGGGGGGCTCAGTCGACAATAGCATTCATACCAGGAATAGGACGGGAAACGGCCAGTAACGGCCGAGCCTGAGGATACAATTGAGGCCACCCGCAAGGGATGGGACTTGACTAAAATTAGTCGAAATATCAAAAAGGTAGTTAAGCGCAAAAGCTTAAATCAACAGCGAATGAAACAACGCCACGATGATAAGAAGAAACTCGGGTCGCTCGAAGTGGGGCCAGGGTTCTCCTGTTAAAATTGCTGGACGCTGTCTTTTTCCTCGCCGTTGGAAAACGGCGACGACTAAGCGTTTCTATTTTTGGGCTCCAAGCCTAAATAGTTAGGGAGAGATTAAAACAGGGACAAATTAGTGAATCTGCAGTACGCGCTTAACGCTTTAATCGGCAACTGACGTTCGAGCGCGGTGCTTAAAGGCATAATACGAGAGGAGCGATTTTTTCTCTATTCGAACTGCAAACAGTCTAAATTCCCCCGTCCCCTCTCGCTCACTTCACTACTCAGCACTAAAACAACGCGCTCGAGCGGGACTGGCTAGAAGATCTACGGGAGAGCTTCTAAGCTTTAAAACGAGCTTGCTTAAAGGACTAGGATACGTCACCCACCTTGTGAGGGATACGAATGTACCCAATCCTTGCTGCCAGAAGGCTTCCTGGGTCCAGGGCGTGATCCAGGCGTGATTCCTGCTGGGATGAGCCGACTGTCAATAGGGCGTAGCTGATGCCAATCGTGGGCTTCGAAGCCTGCTGCGACGACCAACGTTCGGGTAATGAAGGCGACTGCAGGAGCTGCGACGATAGGTGATACTATGGATTCCACGCTGACGGGACGAACCGCGGCTTCAGCACTCCAATTCCGTTCACCTGTTGCAAAGTTCCACACGAGGGCAGTCCTCCGTAATTGTTGGCGGCTAAGTGCATAGGGCAGGAACACATAATTAATAACAACATACGCACATATGCTCTCGCTTCATGCTGCGAAAACGTATCTCCTTGCCAGAGTCCATTAGTAGTCGAGTCGGGCACAAAAACACTATGAGTCGGAGATTCAGAAACTTCGTACTCGCTTCCACCAAGTCCGAGCGAACGCTCTCTTTTACTATTTAATCGGGAGCGATTCCTCTGCGTCCTTCTCGCTCGGTTTCTCAAGCTCTCTCCTCGATTTTCATTTTCCCGCTGTATTTCCGTCTTAAACCTTTCCTTGGACAAGGGTAAATTGAGTGCCCTATCAATTAGGAACACAAAGGCCGACAACTTTTGGCTCCAACAATGGTTGGAATCGTGGTGTATATAAACATCGGTGTGCGTTGGCTTTCGATAAACATCGAATTCCAACTATATCTCTGTTCGAATAATTCTGATGTCCAAGAAGGGGATGGCTCCATTTTCTTCCAACTCTATCGTGAATTGTATACTAGGATAAAAACTTATTAATGTAGTTGAGAAAATATTGCACGTCCGTTTTGCTGGTATCGATTATGGCGAAAACATCGTCCACATATCGATACCACACTTCCGGAAAATATTCTTCCGTCGAGGCTAGTCTTGCTTCGAACTTTCTCATGAAAATTTCCGATAATATGGGGCTCAAACAACTTCCCATAGGGGTTCCTGATGCCATGTGGAAGAATTCGCCATTAAATTTGAAAAAGTTGTTGTTAACACAAAGGTTGCACAAGGAAAGGATGTCGTCTATAACTTCTTATTCTAGCTTGTTCTCCAACAGTACCGTCCTCAAGAAATCCATAGTTTCTTTTATAGGGAGATTGGGGAAAAGGGAGGTGACATCAAAGGATACTAATATGCAATCCTCCGTTAACGTCACATCCTTAAGTTGTTCCACTAAATGAACACTATTCTTCACAGATAAATCCAGTTTGTCTAAGTCTAGCTTAGATAAGTAGTTGGCTAAGTATTTTCCCAACTCGTATGACGGGGCAGAAATATTTGATACAATCGGGCGAAACTGATTTCCTGGTTTATGTATTTTAGGTAGTGCATACAACCGTTGGTAGCACTGGGTTGGGAATTGATAATCTGGTGCTCAATTTCGGGTTCAAAAAGTGTTTACAGCTTTTCAAAGCCTTCTTCACAGTCCTGGTCAGTTTTGGTAGAAGGTCTTTCACCACTTTGCTATAAGATCCCTCTTCCAAAAGCTGGTTGACACTGTGGAAATAATCTTCTTTACGTAATATCACTATAGAATTACCTTTATCTGATTTCAGGAAAAGGCAGTCCTTCTTCTTTAGGGTCGATATGGTGGATCGGGTCATCTTATCGTTGAATTCCTTCTTCCCATTCTTCGCCAATTGTTGTGCGCACGCATTTCTGATGTATTGCTTCTTGTTATTGGGAAGAAATTTGATGCCACTTTCGATGTCACAAACGATGTTTTCTAAGTCTTCTTGTCCATTGCGGATGGAGAATTTCAAACCTTTCTCGAGTAGATTCAATTCTTCAACTTCTAGTGGTAGGTCCGTTTTGTTAATAATAGTAGGGCGTTGCGTATTATTTGGTGGCCTGGGTATTTCTCCTAGGTCCAGAGCTTTTGTAAGAAGAGGTTCCCTCGTTCTTCATTGGCTGTCCTTTTTGCGAGGTAGCAGTGATTGGAGGATCGGTAACCTCTTCCCCTATAAATATATGTTTTGCGATTTGTACCGATTATTCCTTTGACATTGAATAATGAACCCACAGGGTTTGAAATACGTGTATGTCCAGTAAAAATATTTAGTGGATAAGAGGTGTTTCTTCTGTTATTATGAAAGTGTGGATATTAATAGATTAACCACAAATCCTTTTAGGTCTTCTAGTTTTATATTTATTGGCTACGAACCAAGTTTTTAAAATTGGTTTAAAATGCATTAATGTTTATGGCTATAGATTCTCCTTTAAAAAATTCGTTTGGAAATTTCCCTTAAAAGCGCTCAATGTTACTCATTAAGACACTCGCATCAGCTGTTTTACTTTATCTCTTTAATGTCTTATTCAAGCAAAAGACTAAACCGAACATGGCATAGGAATGAAGACATCAAAAGACACTCAAAGCTCAAGAGACATACCAATGTGCTTCAAGTCTTTAGAAAGAGTAAATGCTAACATACTAAATATTAAAAGTTGTGTACATTGTTTTATACAAAAATTATACAACAAATATGTATAAGGGACGAAATAAATCAGCTTTACTTTTGCACCATACTTTTGCACCTTCACTGTATTTAAAGGAGCAGGCAGTTGTGGATATAAGAAAATATGGATTAAAACAAGTCTTTTCACAACTAATTACTATGCGATATGATAAGTGTTTCCGAATTTGTTCAAAACTAGGACACTAATGCAATAGCCTCCGTATTTAAAAAAAACATCGTATTTCTTTCTGGTATGTAAGGACAATATTGCTTTGAGAAAGAATCAACATAAGTTTTTCAAAATAAATATGGTCATTTAGAGTAAGCAAACTTTGCTTTATGTATGGGAGTAAATAAATAAAAAGTTATGAAATTTCAATACTATGAAAAAGCCTACTTCCGAGATCTTCATTTCTAAAAAATAATACTGAAGATAAATGGCTTCTGAAAAAGCTAAAAATCAGTAAAAAAAAGCGCCCATTTCTTTGAGGAAATATTCTATTGATAGAAGACATTATTGGGTTGACAGTGGTGAATGGATGACATCTGTCCTTCGTGTTATCAAATTGTCATTGACTTTGATTAAGTGGAAGATGTCTTCGGTTCGATGTTATCAAGGTGCCATCTCGAAACTATTTGGACCCATAGGATGATCCGATCGATTAGACTAACATCAGGAGGTAGAAATGACTTTTTCTCAATGATCGTGACAAGGAAAAATTACGAGATGATCGACTTTATGAGTAATAATTTTTATTTAATTTATCTTTATGAGTAAGATTTTCTTACATGCATTCTGGATACGTTAATACTTCTTTAATAGATTCTATAAATATGTTTCAATAGTTAAACATGTTTATTTAAAATTCATACGAAATTTTGAAAATCATAAATAATAATGAAGAATGAATACAGAAGTCCTCTATTATAATTAGCTATTATAAACTCTAATGATTACAATAACTTTCGTATACAAATTAAATAAAGTATCATGATTACAGTTTCTCGTCATTTTTTTTAAATTTACACAAATAACAACAGACGAATTCTCTTGTCAAAGAATGTACTAATTAGGGTGCAGTGGCGATTCCACTTGAAGTTTAGTTTGGCGAATTCATTTTCACTGAGAGGTCATCTGGATCTGCTGATGCACTTTAATGTCTCCCGTAGCGAATAGCTTTGTCAACGATTGATCGTTTGGTGAAGAAGCTTAGCATCGTTCCGGCTCTGCTTGTCTCTTTTGGTGAATGTTTTCTCATCACTCACGAAAGACAGTAACTGAAAACCTCTTGGAGAGCCATTTATAACAATCGTCCAGGTTCCGTGCAATAAACCTATTGTGATCCAGCGAAATCCTATCTTAAAAATACTCCCAGGAATTATAAAAAATATACACACAAAATCTTAATTACAGAAATTTTCTTTAGTTAAACTAACGCACTAATATTTACGCTATCCACAATTCTAATTCGTTTTCTATGAAAATAAATTCCCTTTTTTCATTTACTGGGTTTTCGATAAAAAGCTCTTGGTATTTTTCATCAGCTCTTGCTGTATATAATATAATTCTGGAAGCAGAGGCATATAATATCATTCATTCGAAATAAACCATTTTCCTATATAGTGATTTTTTTCATGTTGAATTACGTTTAAAAAGGGAAATAAACATTAGATACACTTTAGTGATTTATAGAAATTAACGGGCAAAGAATAATTAATGATTTATTACACTCCATATCTCAGATGTTTAAATTATGATAAACTAATTTAAAGAATAACAGGAAGTTAATCCTCCCGAGGAAGATATAGAAAAGTAACGTTAGCCATGAGTTCATGTTTTTTTACCCTTTTATCTCACTTTTTAACCTCCCCTCCCCCTTTTTTTTTGTAACCGAAGCAGATATGTCAATTTTGATCAATCCAATGAATAAGAAGTTGTGGATGACCTACCCCATGGTGCACTTTTCATCATCCCAAATATGCAAATTCGGACACATTCATTTCCTTTCTTAAAAACCGTAACAGATAGACGAAATTCCAATTGAAGACTTGTTCATCATGAAATTCCGAACAAAACAAAAAAAAATTCAAAATTCGATGAACGGATCACCTACAATCACATGTTGAATTTATTAGTTACCTTCCTGGGCACTTCACAAAGATGTTTGAATGTTCAACATGTAAATCAAGAAATTATCAAAAATCAAGTTAAGTCCCAATTGTGTTATGGTGACAATAGTCGTCACATTGAGCACATTTATGATTAACTTTGGAGTAAAATTATTTATGCACTGTGGCTGCTTGTAAATCTATCTATAAAGAAGGATGTTTGTTTGTTTGTTTGTTTGTTCGTTTCTTATACAAATCTGCAGTTTTAATTCGATCTTGATGAAATTTTGCATACTTTATCTTCAAAGCACGAGGAAGGTCACTGTCTACCACAGATTTCGAAAAAATAATAATTATCGATAATAAATCGATATTCATAATGATGGCAGGGCTTATTAATGAGAAATATTATGACCACCAAGGCAAGACAAACTTTGTGCAACAGTTGTTACCAACAACGGTGTCAACACGCAAATCACAAACATTCTGCACTAACCAAAAATATATATCTCATGACCAACAATGCAAGGAAAACTTTGTGAAACAATAGGTATCAACAAGGGTATCAACACGCAGTTCACCAACATTATGCAGGGATCAACAATATATAACTCATCACCAACAATGCAAGGCAAAGTCTGTGCTATGTAAATAAGATTCAATTTGTAACAATGCATAGAATTCCTGTTATTCAGGCTTTTCTTAGAATTGAGAGTTATTAGTACTTAACAATTTCTTGAAAATCTTTAAAAATGATCAGTAACTGGAGATAATGGAGAGAAGACTATTGAGAAAGAGTGGAAAGACGACAGAGGAACAGTCCTTGAGCTCCCTGCTGTATTGAGCAAATGGTGAGCATGTCAACAGAAGAATCGGCGACCGCTAAACTACACAAAGTGATGAATGGCTAAGTTTTGCTTCAAGACAGAAAAAGGTATACGGGAATTGGAAACATCTGGAGAACAGAGTGGGAATAGCAACAACTTCAAGTGTACACCTAAAGTAAGATTATATAACTAAGAAATTATTTAGGCTAACTGTGGCATACTTGGAGAGGTCCATCCATTGTGAGCATTTAAAAAATTTTTTTCGAATTTTCATTAAGAATTTTTACTGTATTAATTATAAGCGTTTTTATGTGTTTATTTTTAAGATATTGCAAAATTTAATAAAAAAAAACAGAGTCCGAGCCACGCCGGGGTTATCACTAGCTGATTTGGTAGCACAGCAGATTCAAACATTTCATAAAAATACATTTTGACTATATTTTGCGTGGATGTGAATATTTTGAAAGCTGAGATGCTGATAGCGCGATGATTGAATGTTCATTTTCAAGAATTATTAATAATGAACATAGAATGATGATCCAGTGACAGGACTAAATAAGGCAGCGTCTATTGAGGAGGCAAAGATGTCACACGTGTCTCCCTTGAGCTCCCTATCAAACGTCCAGGACTGGCAAAAATTTTTGTGTTTGGAAAGGAAAGAGAAAGAACGAGTAATGGTCAGAGAAACTCTGCTAAAACAGAAAAGGCTATACGAGCATTGGAAACATCTGGACAACGGGAGTTTCGAACAGAGCAAGAGGATATACGAGCTTCTAGGTCAAGGGCATAAAAAAATTAAGTCTGAAGTATCCAGTGAAGTTCCCCGGTTGAGATGATGGATAGCATTTTAATCTGAGGCAAGTCAAAACGAAGTTAAATACAGTCCTGGTATATCACTTAGAATTCCTGTTTTTCGGATTTTTCTTAGAATGGATGTTGCATTGATTGAGTTATTATTTAACCAATTTCTTGAGATTGTTCTGTTTACCTACAAGTATGATTATCCCGGGCAACGCCAAGTCCTCTCCTAGTTATAAATAATTGTGATTGTTGGTGATCCGTTCATCGGTGCTTCGGTTACGAAAATTAAAGGGGGGAGGGTGCTCATGAAATTTCCAAAATTACCAAAAATGAAATTATTTAGTAGAACAAATAGTTAATGAATCAGTTTCATTTGATGATGAAGATCTCGCAGAAGTGGCAGAAGAGTCTTCGGATGAACGTGGATGTCATGTTCAGAATGATTTATTTCTTCTCGGTTTTTTGATATTAATATTTATTACTATATTTTTCAAAATTATGTCCCTTTAATTACGAACCTATAATCTTGAGTAGCATTGTTGGATATAAAAGAATTAGTTGTACTGTTCTAAGTTTAAAAGTATTCTTATAATATTTTTGTCCAGATATTTTGATTTTGTCCACTGTGCGAAGCAAGCTTAGATTATCAACTGATTATCGTTCCTCAATCACGTGAGGAGATGAAATTACATTTTTAAAATGTAAGGATGATATAGGAAGGATGTTAAGTTAGAATAAGCAAGCACTTAATTAACAATTCGATATCCTAAAATATTACTTGCACAACTTATTCATTATGAATAAAGACCAGCAAAAATTTACCTAATCTTTCTATTAGGTTGCAAATAAGAGCGAATAATGCTTTTTATAAAAGTTAGTCGAATTTATTAATATCTGATCTGATGTTTTCATCTGAACTCTGCAGTAAGTTTAAAGCTTTGTTATTTTAAATTTAAATTATGTTTTACCACTACTCACTATTCTTGAATTAATAATTTTTATTAAAACTACACAGTAAAAGAAAACACCTTGTTAAAATGTCATTCATAAATTGTTAAAAATAAAAAAAAATTTATAGACCTAAGTTTTAGTTAACTGTTAAATAAGTTATATTAAAAGCTTTTATACACAAGCGAAACATTTAAAAATTAACTCTTATATAATAATTTGCCTTTATATCTACTTATTTTAAAGTAGTTTAAAGGATGCACTCAGTATAAAAGGCGGTTCGTTAGCATATTGAAACCAAGCGACGAGCCCGCACCTATTTGAAGAGAATGCACTCCCTTGAATAATGCTAATGGACTTTGAGGATAATTACCGATTTTCCTCATTTTGTAACCATTGAAGCAATTTCCCTCATGCTAGTTATGGTTTCCAGCAAGGCGTTAAGGGAACTTCTACTAAGAAGCAGCGGGCAACCACTAAGAAGAAGAGTTGAGAAATTTAGGACCAACGGTGTCATCCCGAAGCGCTCCGCCATCCAAAATTAACATAACCACAAGAGGAATAATTTCACATGGCGTCGGAATTTATTGGCTTCGCGAAAGCATTAAAAAAGGATAGGAAGTTCTCCTCTAAGCAAGGCAGTGAAATGGCTGCGTCCATCCTTCTTGAAAGGAATAAATTCATTTAGAAGTATTCCCTGTGGCTTTAAATGGCGAATTAAGGGTCGGTATATGCTGTGAGTTCATTTTCTAATCCTCTTTGGTAAATCACTCGAAGAAATTACACGAACATTGCCTGTTTAGAATTTAGCTAGCGAAAAAAGCTCAAATTTTGGCGTATTAAAGTATTCAATATGGAACATCATGTTATTTCGTGTTTTTAATCAGAATAAATTCTTAAATAACTGCTAACATAACTTATTTCCTAATTAAACTTACTGGCAATTATTTATAAATCTAACTCTAATGAAAGCTTTCTGATAATTAATCAACCGTATTTGAAACTCGTATATTTACTAAGAGAATAGTAAAAAGACATCACAAAATAACATAGGTAATAAATAATACGAGGCCTTTGAAAAAATGGGAAATATTGTAAATATACCTTTAATCAATTAAAAATAACTTTGTACAAAAAGCCTTTGATTATAACAATTTAAAATTTCAAACTAAAGATGTAAACAATCAATTGATGTAATAATACCTCTCAACAATGTATCTATTTAAACTTATATTCTTAATCTTTACTGAGAGAAGAAATCAGTTACACTTTCAAAAAAAATTTTTAACCTGAAGAAGGTCTTTGTAAATAAAATGACCGAAAGGCCTCGTATTATTTATTACCTATGTTATTTTGTGATGTCTTTTTTACTATTCTCTTATTAAATGTTATACATCACTTATTTTCCTTTCGTATATTTACCTAATTTAATTAATTTTAAACCTCATATACTGTAGCTTATTAATCCGCATTTTTATTTCTCATTCTTAGTTATTTCTACTCTTAATCTATGCTAAAAGCCAATTCTAGCCTAAATGAGAAAGCTACTTAATGTAGATTGATTGCGTATACCTTGGATTATTTTAAATAAAAATATTCAAATCAATATGGGTTAGAATTGCAGCGATTTCTTAAAAAGATATTCTAAACTAATTATTTTATTACCTTATGATAAAAACAACTTTATTTTGAAACACACTCTATTCTAAATTAATAATTTATTAAAAACTAAATGAGAAATACAGCTTATGAGTAGAAACTATCCAGAAAATAACAGAGCGGCGAAAGCCCGGGAATTTCAATGACAGCGATCAATTCTTTCACAGTTAGGTTAGATGTACTAGTAGTTGACAGTGTACCAGTAATAGACAATTCACGATTTAAAGGCTTTTAGTAAAGTAACAAGGCCAGAATAGGGATTGGTGTTGCCACCTCGTATTAAACAATGTATTAGTCTTCCCAGAACAGCAAAAAACTAGGAACTTTGCTCCCTATTATGGCCGCAAACATATGTTGATTGTTCAATGCCTTACTGAGTCGAAAAAATCCACTAGGAGAGGGTCTGATTACTTGAATTTATTTCAAGAAAGTTATGCAATATTTGTTATTAATTTTAAGTGAGCCTTTTTGTGTGATCAATGGAAAATACTTCTAGTAGTAACAGAATTTCAGGGGGTGGCCGTGGCCTGTTTGTCTCGTCGATCGATGGAGTTAAGCAACTTCAGGCGCAGCTAGCTTGTTTGTTACAACAGATCATCATAGTTCGCGCCAGACAGCTTGCTGCACCGATCCGAGCATCCAATAAATAATGTTACTTGCTTTTGATTTTATTCAATAGCCCCGCATACGACAGGTTAAAAAAATTTCATCTGTGACAGGATTGCGATAATTGACAGTATTTCGAATAGTAAAAAAGTCTCTGTCGATATAAGGGCGGTACTAACACACACTGTATTCTGTAACAATGTGACAAAGTCACTACTGTCAATTTGATAGTTATAACCTAATACTAAAACACATCTATAACTTTTAGATGTAAAATAGCTCGTCGGGCTCCTTTTTTACCTCCCTCATTGCTCAATTCCCTCGGCAGACCGTTTTGGGGCATATTGCACGAGCATATATTTTAAAACTAAAAAAATTAATTATACAGATGTAATGAATGTCATATAATAAGAAAAAAATAATGTTATTTGCTTTTAATACTATTCGGTTAGACTTCTTTTTCTAATTTATGAAATTTCCTTTTTATTAATTTAGTCAACTGAAAAATTATTACTATGCAAATTTAGCAAATAACATAAAATGTAAAAACTAATGTTACCTACTTGTGACTTAAATTGATTTACTTTTGAAACATTTTGTTAATCAATTTCAAAAATTATTTGAATAGTATTATTTTTTTATTGGCAACTGCCACATCACGGAATATGGCTGCCGATGGGGGATGTGAGGTGCATGGCATATGAGGTCGAACATCGATGTCATATTTCGATGTTAAAAAAACTTGATACATGTAGCAAGTCTGAATTAATTTTTCTTTTAGTTCATACTCTCTGTCATTAATCAAGAATCATCCATAGGTTGTCAATGTATCGAAATTTTTAAACCTAGAAACCTGACATCGATGTTCGATTGCTTGTGCCACGCATCTTACTTCCCCTATCGGCGGTCATGTGGCGGTTACCAATTAAAATTAAAAAATAAGAATCGTGTACATGTAATGAATTTCATAATTTAGAGTAGCTACAATGCAACATGAAGGTCTCTCTGATCTGCAACATGCAGCTGTCAATATTCAATGCATCTAAAAGGAAAAATTCAGACAAGCATAAGGAGATAACGCATAAATATTTGAACATCTCCAATTCAACGCAAAAGTTTTAGACCACCTACAATTAATATTTAGTTGGGCCACCTTTCGCCTTGATTACCGCCCGGATTCGTCCGGCATTTGCTCAAGCTTTCGATAATGGCTGCTTTCAGTTGCTCTACATTTCGAGATTTTTCTCTGGAGACTTTTTTTCTTCAACTGGGCCCACAAATTCTCGATAGGATTCAGATGGGGGCTGTTTGGAACCCAGTCTAATCTCGTGACCTTTTCTTCTAAGCATGATTGTCATATTGTGTGAGTCTTCATTTGTTGTAATGATCAAAGATTCAAGAATATCTTTGGATACATCTGAATATACTGTCCCTTTAAGGAGATTTTATTACCGAGGTAGGGAATTTCACAACAGAGCGCAGGTGCTTGGGATGGACTTTTCGTGTGGACATCTGTAGAATCGGGAACCGTCTCAACGTTATCACTGCACCCAACATATTTCATATTCTGAAAAAAATCACGTTCGAACACTGGCGGTATCCCATCGATTTCAGTCTACTTCGGACAGTGTCCACCGAAACCCTACTTCATTCTTCATCTCTCTGCTTGATGCACTTCTATTTTTTTCGCAGTATTCTATCCTCTCAACCAGTGGTTGCACGAGGACATCCTTTTCGGTGTGCGTCCATTACTGATCCAGTTCTCTTATATTTTTAATGATGTACTGCGCTGATGATTTGCTAATTCCAAGTGTCACTGTTATACTTCTCTGTGAGATAGCCTTTTCATGCAGTTGAATAACGTTCTTTTTTGGTTGTTTTGCTTCAGCTTCCCATTTTATAATCTATTATTCTATAGGCACACAATCAATGGAAATGATGATGAAACATACCAGGTTTATTTGAAAATGACCAAAAAACGTTTTTCCATCACTTATAGGGTAACAAAATTGACTGGTCTAAAACTTTTACTTCAAACTCAAATACTTACGCACCAACTGCGTTTGCGTAGGTCTATATTTTTTCCAGATACAATGGCATTTTTTAGCTGAAAATCACAGTTTGGAGAGAATTTCGGATGCACTTTAAAATGCAAACTGCATCTTATTTTTTGTTATTGTATATCAAATAAAATTCGTTTTCGTCATAATGTTTTGTCATCATGCAATGGTCGAATACGTTTGCTGGGGGGTTATACATAGACAAGCTATACACATGGTCTTATCGCGAGACATCATGTATGAAATATATGATTTCTAGGTACTTTTTGAAAGTACAAGTGCTTATGTACATTAATTCTGAATGCGCGTGCGCTTTATTTTCAAGTTTGCGTTATTTTATTCGGGCATGATCGGCCAGACTTTTCGGATATGCCCTAGATGAGAAATGAAAGCTTTTGAATAATGCGCAGTCGACCATGAAACAGAAGAACAGAGTCGAAAGACAAAGGAAATCCCATAATAGACTCAGCAGGCAATCGACAAAGGCCACTTGAATTCTGTAATCAATCTTTAATGGTGTCGCAAGCAAAACACTTCGCAAAAGTGGGACGCTGTTACGATCGATCCAAATTGGCGTGAGGATCCCTTCTTGCTCTTTATCCCAGTTACCTACTGCAGAAAGCGAAATAAGCTACACAATGTTACGATGAGAGTGGACAGTAGCGGAGATGTGATCAATCTGTATAATTGATGAAGAAGACAAGGAAATGATTCTCAGAAAACTGAGAGTCAGCAAACAAGTGAATTGCTTCCGAACTTCGAAGTAGATCAACTTGTCTAACCTCATCGAAGTGGATAACAGATGCGAAAGACTTTTGATTCTCACTAGCGATATCTGAGAGTCGATTCGAAGACGAAACTTATCAAAAGTAATGCAACTTCGTCAGTAGCTCAAGTGAGCCAAGCCAAACTGCTGTCACAGATATCATATATAAGATCATGCAAATCATCAAAACTGCAAACATTTCTCAAACGATGTGCGGCAATCCGATGCGGCAATCCGATGTTGTCAAAATACCGTAACCCCTAGTGCTTGGACTCTTCTATTAACTTTCTATATTCCAATACATCGTTCAATATTGGATGCCATTTAGAAGCTGAATGGAAATGACAGAGGAAGAATGGGATTTTTTAATGTTGCTTACGGGACAGTTTTGTTGCATTCTGTTGGTTTGCGTTTCCTTCCTGAACGTTTTTCGGGAAACGTTACAGAAATGACTATCGTATGCTCTTCCCATTCTAGAACCAATAAATTTCACGTCTCTGTAACGTATATCTCATCTTTAAACAGAGTGGCCCGAAATTATATTGAGTGTACAATGTATATCGTTTGAGAAGCTAGTACCTCATAACCAGTGTATATGTTAATGAAACAAAGGTTTTGTACACAGAAGAAGTTCACGCTAATGATTTTTTCTTTTAATGTTTTTCATAATATGGTCAGATAGATGCAGATCTCGGGAAGAAGCTGAACGCTGACAAACGCACGCTGACAATTTGCCTGTGTAATCTTATTGAACTCCATGACAATTATAGCAAGACGGTGGCCAATGTTCTGAATGCTATGATGGTACATCTTTTCCTTCAGGTATCAACAAACAAAAATTAGATGGGTTCAAATGTGGAATAGAGCAAGCCAGTCCAAATCTCCCCACTTGCCCGGAAACTAATGCGGCGATCGTAAATGGGTCAGGGGCCCATCCTGCTGATACAGCCCTGTCCGCAATTGTAGTAATGAATGGACAGTATCTTTTCGAAACTCCAAAGCGATCTCGCCTCAAGATTAGGGTAAACAATCCGTCGTAACGGAATCTACCCTACACCAATTTTTATTGAAGTGTTTATTTTTTATTTTTTTATTTTATTTTATATATATATTTTATTTTATATATGTATTTTTTTTTGGTGCTATAACTGTTTTTGTTTTTACCGCAATTTCTACCGGTTTATGCAGCCCAATAGGTAGATTTGACTTCACCACTCTACATGCTGTGACACGCTAAATCTGATTCGTTATCGAGCAATCCCAGCTCACTCAAATACGACATGCCTCAGTTGTCAACAGCAGATGATGCAGATGTATTCTAAGCTACTGAAAAGACTGATCGATTTATTGCTACCAGAAAAAAGGACTTAGGTAGCTCGGTACCACACAGAAATTCTCAGCAAGGCACCGAGAACAAAGACAAAAAAATAAATCACAAAACAAAACAAAAAATAACGATACAATTAAAAAGGACCAAAATTGGATAATATTATAAAAAACAATCAAAATTACTCTTAGCTTTATACAACTGATTAAAACAAGATAAAATCTTCTATCTATCTTCTTTCTTTCTATCTTTCTATATATATACAAAGAAGGATGTTTGTGGGTCTGTTTGTTTGTTTGCTTGTTTGTTTGTGGGTTTGTTTGTTTCTTATACAAATCTACAGTTTTATTCCAATCTTGATGAAATTTTGCATACTTGACCTTCAAAGCATGAGGAAGGTCACTGTCTACCTCAGATTTCGGAAAAAAAGCAATTATTGATATAAAAAAAAATCGATATTCATGGTTATGGCAGGGCATATTAATGAGAAATATCTCATGACCAACAATGCAAGGCAAAGTTTGTGCAACAATAGGCCCGTCGTGTTCGCATTAACAATGGTCTCAATGTGCAATTCACCAATAACAATGAGCACAAAGTTATGCAATGATAGAAAGTTCATTTTAAAGAATTATAACAATGAACATAAAATGTTGATGCAATGACAGAACATTCGTTTCCAAGGATTATTAACAATGAAGATGAAATGGATATATATATAAAGAAGGATGTTTATTGGATGGTTATATATCTCATGACCAACAATGCAAGGCAAAGTTTGTGCAACAATAGGTATCAACAATGGTATAAACAAGCAATCCACAAACACTAAGCAGGGATCAACAATATATATCTCATGACCAACAATGAAAGGCAAAGTTTGTGCAATATAGATAAATTTCAATTTGTATCAATGCATAGAATTCCTGTTTTCAGGCTTTTCTTAGAAAAGAGAGTTCTTAGTCCTTAACAATTTCTTGAAAATCTTTCAAAATGATCAGTAACTGGAGATAATGGAGAGTTAGCAGACTATTGAGAAAGAGTGGAAAGACGACAGAGGCACTCCTTTAGCTCCGTGCTGGAGACCAACTAAGAAATGCGATTGAAGATCGGAAAATCATTCGCTGTAACAAATGGAATGGCAGTCGGATTATTTGTCAGCCGACAATTCGAAGCTGGGCAGCCTGTTTAGGGTATCTCATTAACGGTAGTATAGGGATTGGACCTTATTCAGAGGCATATTCACGTTCTATTACAAAAAAAAGAAACAAAAAACTTTACAAAACTCAAATAAAACCACGACTTTATGTCACTAGAAAACCAGGTAATGCTGTCTACTCCAACACGTAACTGACGTCGCTATACTAAAGAAAACATGGCTATTGAGCAAATGGGAAGCAAGTAAATAGAAGAATCGGCGACCGCTAGACTACAGAAAGTGATGAATGGCCAAGTTTTGCTTCAAGACATCGAGAGAAGAAGGGAATTGCAACAACATGAAGTGTACATCTAAAGTAAGATTACGTAAGTAAGAATTTATTTAGACTAGCAGTGGCATCCTTGGAGAGGTCCATCCATTGTGAGCTTTTAAAAAAATTTTTTATCGAATTTTCATTAAGAATTTTTACTGCATTAATTCTAAGCGTTTTCATCAGTTTATTTTAAAGATATTTCAAAATTTAATCAAAAAAAAAAGGGTCACGCCGAGGTTTGACCTAGCTTATTGGGTAGCACAGCAGATCCAAACATTTCATAAAAATACAATTTGACTATATTCTGTGTGAATGTGAATATTTTGGAAACTGAGATGATGATAATGCGACGATTGAACTTCATTTCCAAGAATTATTAATAATGAGCATAAAATGACGATGCAGTTACAAAACATTAGAGGAGAAAAAGGAGTCACACATGTCTCCCTTGAGCTCCCTATGAAACATCCAGACGACTGGCAATAATTTATGAGTCTGGAAAGGAAACAGAATGAACGAGTATTGGTCAGAGAAACTCTGCAACTAAAACAGAAAAAGCAATACGGACATTTGAAGCATCTGTACAATGGGAGTTTCAAATAGAGCAAGAGAGGTGCATCTTTGGAGAGGTTCATCTACTGTGGCCCTTAAAAAATTTTTTTTCGAATTTTCATTAAGAATTATTACTATATTAATTCTAAGCGTTCTCATGTGTTTTTTTTATAATTTTAACATTTTGAGATTGTTCTTTTTACCTACAAGCATAATTATCCCAGGCAATTATTGATAAAAAATCGATATTCATGGTTATGGCAGGGCATATTAATGAGAAATATTTCATGACCAACAATGCAAGACAAAGTTTTTGCAACAATAAGTATCAACAATGGTATCAACACGCAATTCCCAAATACTCTGCACGGACCAACAATATATATCTCATGACCAACAATGCAAATAAAAGTTAGCCCCCCCCCCCCCTCACCACTCAAATTTCGAAAATTTTAAATGTCCGTAACTTCCATAAAAATGAAAAAAAAATATTTGGCATTCATTACCAACTCCCTAGGGCAATTCTATATACCCTAGGTATCAACAATGGTGCAACAATAGGTATCAACAATGGTGCAACAATAGGTACAACAATGGTGTCAACACGCAATGCACCATCACTCTGCAAGGATCAACAATATATGTTTCATGACCAACAATGCAAGGCAAAGTTTGTGCTATATAGAATTCAATGCATAGAATTCCTGTTATTCAGGCTTTTCTTAGAAAAGAGAATTCTTAGTACTTAACAATTTCTTGAAAATCTTTAAAAATGATCAGTAACTGGAGATAATGAGTTAGCAGACCCGGGATAATTACGCAGAGGACCCGGCGTTGCCCGGGATAATTACGCTTGTAGGTAAACAGAACAACCTCAAAAAACTAAATTAAACCTCCAAATTTGTTAAATAATAACTCAATCACTACAATATACAGTGAAGAGACTATCCATTCTAAGAAAAATCCGAAAGACAGGAAATTTACCTCTTCACTGAAAAAGGCCATTCTAGGTGATATACCGGGACTTGATTTACCGAAAAAAAAATTTTTAAAGGCTCACAATGGATGGACCTCTCCAAGGATGCCTTCTAGTCTAAATAATTTTTTACTCACGTAATCTTACTTTAGATGTACACTTGATGTTGCTGCAATTTCCTTTCTTCACTTCTTTCTTCTTGTGTAGTCTAGCGGTCGCCGATTCTTCTATTTACTTGCTTACCATTTGCTCAATATAGCATGGTGCTTAAGGAGTGCTTCCTCTATCGTCTTTCACTCTTTCTCAATAGTCTGCTAACTCATTATGTCCAGTTACTGATCATTTTTAAAGATTTTCAAGAAATTGTTCAGTCCTAAGAATTCTCTTTTCTAAGAAAAGCCTGAATAACAGGAATTCTATGCATTGAATTCTATATTTCACAAACTTTGCCTTGCATTGTTGGTCATGAGACATATATTGTTGATCCTTGCATAGTGTTGGTGCATTGCGTGTTGACACCATTGTTAATACTTATTGTTGCACAAACTTTTATTTGCATTGTTGGTCATGAGATATGTATTGTTGGTCCGTGCAGAGTGTTTGTGAATTGCATGTTGATACCATTGTTGCAAAAACTTTGTCTTGCATTGTTGGTCATGAGATATTTCTCATTAATATGCCCTGCCATAACCGTGAATATCGATTTTTTTATCAATAATTATTATTTTTTCGAAATCTGAGGTAGACAGTGACCTTCCTCATGCTTTGAAGGTCATGTATGCGAAATTTTATCAAGATCGGAATAAAACTGTAGATTTGTATAAAAAACAAACAGACAAACCCACAAACAAACCCACAAACAAACAAACATCCTTCTTTATATATATATAGAAGATGTTTAACTGCGCATTACCAAAATGTCTTTTGCATAATTTATTAGTCAAATGTATAGCGCCACTCTTATAAAAACACCAAGCAAATATTATGAAAATTCAGAAAGATATCGCCGATAGAATGAATTGAATTTCAGTTGCTCTCAAAAATAAAGAAAACGATAAAGGGGTGTTCTCCAAATCTTTATTTTTGGATCGGACACCGCCATATCAGCATATCATCTAGCGCATGCGCAGTTAAACATTATTTAGTAAAAATGCTCATATTTCATCAAATATTTAATATTTTCATATTTTGATTACAGGGTGTTGGTCTCTATTATAATTTGTCAAGTTTCCTTAAAATGGCATTGCATTGGGTTGAATACGCTGCATGTTATAAACAAAAAAACTTACGAAAACAATTCGATTTTTTTAAAGAAATCTTTATATCTCCATGAATATACGTGCTATTCTCATATAAATGAACCCGGATAAGTAAAAGAAGCTTCTTAATCCTATGCTAAAGCTACAATGCATTTCAAGCGTTATTTTTTTCAGGGTGATCCCAAACATTATTTTTTTGGTTCACTTTGATGCTGGTCCCCTATTTGCCTTCAGGACAAAACTTTCGTTGAAATATATGAGGTGTAACATACTCTTTACACCCCTTAAGTTTCAGGATAATTCGTCAAGTATTTTTCTAGATATTCGACAAAACGTTTAAAATCTAAAGTGTCCAATTACTTTCTTCTAATCAGTGTATATCAATAAAAATAAACTCTTGCGAATAGACTATACACTCTATGAAGTCTGTTCCTGACATGATTTGATGCATTTATTATAAGTTATGTAATTTATGCGATTCATTGAATTTATTAACTTGTAAGCTTGAATTTAGATTTAAAATCTAATTGCCTTTTTTTTTTCAACACCGTAGACTAGCCTAAAACCTCCATATTACCATCTCATATCGAATGACAGGCATAATTACAGTAATAAATAGTTTAACAAAAAACTGGCCACACTTAAAGTGTGAGGTCAGGCTAGGAATCACACCCATTTAAACAGTGCATTTTTTGCACAATCTATCAACATGGTCGCCAATAATCAACTTACGATCAAGGAAAACTCTTACATCTCGAATAACTTCAACTCTTTCAATCAAAGTCTGATTGTTAGTATAAGAAAAAAAAAAAAGAGGCCTAATAACCTTAGTCTTACCATTGCTAATAAAGACCCCGTTATCTACACACCTTTATCAACCTTGATCTGTAAAATATCATAATCAGACCAAGTGATACTGCTGAAAAAGTCTTAAATCTTAAGCAAACATGGAGGCTCTTGGTCCCACCAAACCCAAGACATCATTAACACACAATAGATGTCGAACAATAATGGGCTCAGGCAGCTACCCTGAAAACCCCGCTTAAAATACGAAAAGAAGAGCATGAAATAAAATTTCCCATCTAATACATGCTGATTGATCAGATAAATAAGAAATTCAAGCAAGCAAGGAACCCCATATCATCTTACCTTAGAGATTAATCTGGCATGGGGCACCATATCGAAAGCTTTTGATAATTCGAAATAAATGGCATCAAGTTGCTCGTGCCTATCGAAGCATTCTGTAATTTTAGTGACAAAAGGAACAAGGTTAGTCAGGTAAGATCGCTTTCATACGAACCTATGCTGCTCAACATCAATCATTTGTTTAAAGTAAAGATAAATTTGGTTTAAAATTCTCGGAGAAGTGAGTTAATAAAGACACAGGTCTATAATTAGAACAAACTGATAGATCTCCAGATTTGAAAATGGGTCTGATCAGGAATTTTTCCAACCAACACCCTTATCAAGACTTTTATTAAAAAACAGCAGAGAAGGATAGCGATAATTTCAGAACACCCCTTTATAAGAAATACATCACTGCCACACGAACGCGTCGATTTCATACCTTAGATCGTACGCCTGACTTCGTCGACCTGAAAACAATTTTATTAAGGTTAAAAGGATAACTGTAAGACATGATATTGAAATCATTAGACTCAAGCGTAACAGTTGATTGAACAGATAAAAAATGATGACAAAATTCCTTAGCATTATCTTCAAAATCAGAGAGACCAAGGTCACCGCTGCGCAACATAAAGTTACTTGAATATTTAACATTACGGCGATGAAGATAATCCCAGAATCCATTTACATTACGTCTAAAATTCATTTCAAATTGACTCAGATAAACAACATAATCCTCTTGAACTTTAATTTTTGAATCCATTAGACATGGAGGATTATTGTAAGTGTCATTTTAGACACCCTACTTATTTTACCCATTCAAAGCGTACCTTCCTTTGCCCTCATTATGTACTTTTTTGCTAATATCCGAATATTCTCCGAAAAATACGGTGTATGTGAACTTTCGCCAATGCTTATTTAGAATGAATTGCTTCAATTATATCTTCAACACTATTTCATTTACATACATAAATATAAACACAGTTTTCTGCTTTAAAGGAGTGGAGTGAACGCTAAAATGCATTTTTTAAAAAATCGATCGAAGAGCCAAGATTGGTGCAACTCCACAACCTACTTTTGTGGAAATAAAATATAACATCGTTGAAATTATTCTCTTAAGTTAATTTAAACACGACTGCATATATAAAAATTGTAAATTCATATATTATTATCGTCCAGAGAATCATAAAAAGAAACTGAATTGTTCGCGTAAGCTCGAAATGCTAAAATATGGACTTGGGTCCCACTTAGAATTTGGTATTCAATTCATTTGCTTAGAATGCCCTATAAAATGTGTTTATGTTAAGAATGCAAGAAAGATTATTTAAATAACATGTTCATACATGTAAATGCCGCTAATTGTCGAGCCTAAAAAGGCATTTAAGCTTATGTATAATGAAAGCGAAAGAGAAATTGTAATATAATGAAATTTTAATGGTAATACGTTGAACTTTATTTTAGAAATAAATAAGAGAATCTAACTTACGAATTATGATACGGTCATTGATTTGTTTTAATATTTAACGATGTAACACATAGTAATGACGAAAGAAGAGATGAAGTACTGAAAGTGACTGAAAATACAGATTGGTTACAAAAAAAAAAAAGCTTTTACTTTTACCTTGAAAGTTTTGTTGTTGTGGGCTTCATATATAATCAAAATTTTGTATATGAAATTAAAATTTTATATTAAATGGAAGAAAAATCCGAGATATGTTTGTATTGTTATTCAAAGAGAAATTACTATTATCAAATTGCAATTACTAATCCTAACTCTAATTAAATTAACGTAATTATTACAAAATTATCTAAGACACAATCTCATCTGAAAAATTATTTAATTTGGAGATAAGACTGCATACAAGTAACAATAAATTGTTCCACCTAATTACAGAGTATTCAATTTAACTTACAGAATTTACAAAAACATAAAACCAAATAATCAGTTGGTAAAAATTTTTCATCAACCTTAGAAGGACACAACTGTCTTCATAAAAATGAATTTCTTCCTCCACCCACGTAAGGCGAATAGACTAATTTTTTTTTGAACAAAAGTCCGATGAAAAAAAACTTCCATAGCAACAAAATCTATTGAAATTATAAATTCCAATACTGACGACGAAATTAGTGTCCACACAGTGATTAGTTAAAATTGTAGCCAGTCTCACATAATTAAATAGAAACTAAAAAAAACTAACAAAATAAAATGGATCCTTCCTCAGAACCACTGTTCGTTATTATATGACACCGTCTCATTGATAATCAAAACACATGACTGATTTACATTCAACAATTAAAATATTTATAAAAATATATAATTTTTTCTCCTCAGGGAAAATTTATTTTATCTGTCTACCCATCATTAGCTTTGGTCCCACTAAGTCAGTAGTGTTCAACCTTTTTATTAAGGGCCAAATATCACAAAGGGCCACTTTACATTTACTTTTAAGAAGAAACTCGCTGATCGCCTTATTCTATCTCGTGATGTTAACCATGTTGTAAAGTTTTTGCACCCATACTACAGCTGATAATAGATCAATCGTTGAAACGCATTTGCGAACCTGGTGACGGGCCAAGTGGCCAGTGGGCCACAGGTCGAAACCACTGCTCTAAGTGAAAGCTCAAAACATTTATTTATTTGAACACGGCTACTTCCGTAGATGATGGTAGAATTTCGTGGTCAGGTGCGTGGTCAATTTCCCCTGAATTGTATTTTCAAAATTCAATTTGCCTTCCACTCTATAGCATTTGCCCCACGTGAAACCATTTGTGACGTCATTGCTCATGTTGCCGATTGTTAAGGCGGAATATTTTTTTTAGCGATTGAGACTTAAAGAAGCAGTAACAAAGTGTTTCTTTATGGAATAGACAAAATTTACATCAATACAATATTTTTTGTTTTTCCCAAGGCAGGGGAAATTTTTGAAAACAAAAAAAACAAAAAACTTATAAGTATCGGAAGAATGTTTTACAATGTCCGTCTGTCCGTTCATCCGTCCGTCCATCCATCTGTCCCCTTCATAATTTCTGCATTTTTTTCAGGTAGAAGGTTGAAATTCGAAATGTAGCTTAATATAGGCATGTGGACCTTCACTATTTAGTTTGGTTTTGATTGGCCTACTGTGGTCGGAATTACGGGGTGGGAGTTAGAGGGGACCAAGTGATTATTTGTGATATTTAGGTATGTAAAGAAGTGAAATTCGATATGCGGATTCCTTTAGGCAAAATCTATATTATTACGAAGTTTGGGCAAAATTGTTTCAGTGGGGTCGGAGTTGTGGGGGGTGGCAGTCACCTGGTGTTTAGAACTATGGCAGCATATGATTCGATTGAAAATATGAGAAAAGAAGTTAGGGTTATTTTATATTTTCCAAATAATACGTTCGAGAAAATCAATTTTTTGATAAAAAAAAATTTGGGGGTTAAAAAGTGCAGACGAAGGGGTAAAAATAGATGAACTCAGGGCTTCCGCTACTTTCCTATACCTTCCTCAGGAGGATTAATTTCCTGTTTTGTTCAACATCGCATTATTTTTATTTCTTGTTTCGTTTTGCGTTACTGATGAGTAAAGTCCAAATTTTCTGGACGATATGCTATTTTTTTTAAATAAAGCTTACACCATCTTATAATTTGGGCGTTAACTTTCTTAATTTAGATAGTTCTTGAAGTAGAAAGAGGTTTACAGAACTTTAATTAATAAAGTGTCTAATAACTGTTCCTTGTCCAATTACCAATGGCGGTTAACATTTACGGAAAATTAGTACACTTACTATGGGTTTCCATTATTGATGTTGTCTATAGACACCGCAGCAATTATTTGATATGATGAATGTTACTGCTGAAATGTAATTTGAATTACATTATAGAATTCATAGGAATTTCATAATCAAAACTTGACGATTTGATTTAAAAATAATTAGAAGGTGTTGTCGCGATCAAATCTAAAGCGTTAAAGTAGTTAAGAAATTGGATTCTAACAAGTTATTGATAATGTCAATATTATCGATAAAATAATTTTCATTTTAAAAGAAAAGAGGAAATAAAGAACGTTTTCAATCTACTGTGAGATCGTATTATGATGCTTTAAAGTAGGCGAATTTAATTTTGAATAAAGAGAGTCTTTACAACAAGAATATTGATAATATTATACTATATACTACATTCTACTGCTTCTATATACATTATCGCAGTTTCTGTATAAATTATTGATCTGTACTATTCCAATACAGTACTATGTAAATAACTTCAGGCATCAAATTACTGAAAACATCGTGTCACTCATTAATTATATTGCCTCGCTATATGCAGGTATTTGATGTTCCTAATGCTTACCAATTGCCTATTTTGGTGGAATTTGTTGTCCTTGTTTGTGTCTCCTTTAAAATCTCGTATGTTGGCGGTGTTTACAAAGATCACCTTGATCTCGTGGCGAATCCTGTTTTGAAGTTGAGAAGAAGCTTTAAGGTTAACAAAGCAAACATATAGACGGAATAAAAAATGAGTCTAAAATAAAAATAAAAAAAATCCCGAAGAAACCTAAGGATTCTTATCTATGCATTTGCATCTTTAAGCAAAGCGAGAGAGGAAGAGACCAAAATAAAATCCCAGTGACTGCGCCGTCGGAGTCTGATTTGTTTTTCGCTTTGGATCTTGGGAATGATTGGTTGAACCAAGGGGAGCCGGGCGAATTAACACCGATCCAGAAGGGTCCCCTTGGCCCAGAATGATTTTTTTCCTGCCACCAGAAGGCGTTGATATTCAAGCGAGAGTCTTGAGAGCGAACACACGATCCATCATGCGAGGCAACTAGGCGTGCGCCAATCGACGAGGCTTTGATCATATTCGGTAATGCGCTCTGAGTGCGCCAAATTGGTGCCTCACGTGCCGGAAAATTGAATAAAGTTCACGTGAGACATGAACCTCCGCTGCGATATGCATTAACATGGCCTCCGTTCTTCGCCTCTTCTCCGCCAGCCTCTGAATATTTATACAACTGATTAGAATTTTTTATTCTTAAATTTGGGACCGAAGCATTTTCATATTTTTTTTTACGTTTGCTCGTAAAAATGTTGAATACATTGAGAAAAATTAGCGTATGCAACTCTTTTCTCACGATTTTTTCCCGCTTCGTGTTGAACTTTAAACTCGTTTATTCGTTTATAATGCGTTTGCAAATTTCATTTGGTATGGGAAAGGAAGTTTCTAGTATACTTTCACGCTATGCGGTTTCGGTCAAAATCGGAATTGAATTCCTTTCAAGTTCCAAAGATAATTTCATTATATTTAGCGATTACAAAACATAGTCTTAATTTCCGAATTAACGTTCACATCGGAAATTTGTCGAAATTATCTAAGCGTGACATAGAATTTGAAAACAAAAGATAATCGATTCGCAATTTTCTAAATACAAGCACAATTCCGGTTTTTAGAAAATAGTATTCCTATAAAGTTTATTTCTGATTAGCACTATCAAAATGTACACTTTAGTAATGAACGAATAGAAGTTCTTAGCGCTGGATTATAATCAGAAACATTCCCATACGCTAAAGTAGAGTTATGGAATTCCAAATGTTTAGTTAATTAATATCAAAATACACAGACTCAATGTTCATTAATACCCGAAATTACTTTAATCAAGATGAGAGAAACCAAAATGAAATAAATAAATAAACACTTATGTTACTCAGAAAGCAATAGCTTATCGATCTGTACTATTCCAAAATGGTACAATGTAAATAACTTCAAGCATCAAATTACTGAAAACCTAATAGAGTTTAAATGAAATGCGAATTTCGTCTTCAGTAAATTTTATCCAGTTATTAAAAAAATCGAACTGTCTCGTTAATTAATACAGCAGAACGATTAACTTAAATAAACATTTATATTGGAAAAGGAACTAATTACATTGGGTACATTAATACCATAATATTGATAATTCTTAGAAATTTCGATAACCAGAATCCAGTTGGTGGTGAATCCGGTCGATAGATCAGAAAACAAGTCAATAATTGAGGGCGAGGATTTAGATTACACCTTTTAATCGATAAAATCATTGTCAATAATTGGAGTTAATTAAGAGATCTGCTTCCGTAAATTAGCACAAATGTGTTGCAGATAAAACTATCGAGTTTTCGTTAAACTTTGCCATAAGCCTCGACTTGATGAAACAGGGCAACGTGCTATTTGGTGCGCTGTTTCCTCCCCTAGAGAACAACCTAATACCTGCCAATCTAAACATATGCATTTTGGAATCTGGTAACTCTTTTGAATAGCATAAACAGATTTGCTTATATAGTGACCGTTCACTAAAACACGTTTCCAGGAGAACCGCGCGTGTTGTCTTTTGCTTTACTCGAAGCTTCATTCAGCATTAAAAGTATTTGTGGTATTCGGTGAATACTAATCTCTGTGCGCGAATAAATAATGCATTTTAATGAATAACCTAATAAACAGATTAAAATTGTTTGCTATAAGAAGTGGCATTTCGGCTTTATATACAGGGTGATTACAAAAGAACTTCACACTTTTAAAAATTTATTACATCAAAGCTATTCAGAATATAGACACACCACATACGGATTCTTAAAGAAAAACTCTTGAAGTTTATTGTGACACAGTTAAAGATGTTCAATATGCCCCCCTGTAGTCGAATTCGTCCCAAACCCGCATTAACCTGTCTCCATCAATCCCACGTATCGCTACCGTAATGCGTTCTTTCAGCTCGTCTAGGTCACGGGGAAGGGGTAGGGTGAAGATCTTGTCCTTTATACACCCCCATAAAAAGAAATCACAAAGTGTGAGGTCGGGGCTCCGCGGTGGCCACTTTGCAAGTTCCAGGTTATTGTTTGCTCGACCAATCCACCGCTTATGGATTAGTTTAATTTATGGATTTTAAAGAGAACGTCAAAAACGAAATAATTATATAAATAAGTGTTATATTTTGATAAAATCTTAAATTGTTAAAATTTATATTATGATAATAATGTTTACCGGTAATTCACTGCAGCCTTGGGATCACTAAATACCGTGAATTTTGCCAATAATTTTTCTTTTGTATTGAGAGTTGCAAGTTAGAACTTCCAAATTCAGTGATATCAGATTGAAAAAATAAAATGGCCAAACAATAGCCACGTAATATCTGTAAACGAAAAATTTATGTTCGAAAATTCTATAGACATAACGCAACTTCAAACTGACGCTAAATTGACCGACCCCTTTTGTGAAGCACACCGCCATAGACTAGGAAAGGCAATGGCGAGAGGAAGGCACACATGCCAGAAGACCTGGCTCTGAGGCCCGGAGAAGCACGTCAACTCGTATCGATAGGCGAAAATTGCAAACAGCGCTAGCGGACAGAACCATCACCATGCGGCAACTGTGCGACAACACTAATACCGGTATTGCTCCAGTGTCAATAGCGACAATAGCACGCCGGTTACACGCCGCGGCAATATCTGCCAGGCGTCCATTGTTGTGTCTTCCTTTGACACCTGAGCACCGCGCGATACGACTGCAATGGTGTCGTGAACGAGCGGGCTGGCGAATGGCGCCCGGTGGTCTTCAGCGACGAATCCCGCTTTTGTTTGGACACCGACGACAGACGAGGACGGGTGTGCCGCAGACCATTGAAACGTACCAATGAACAATGCATCCGGTATCGCCATCGTGGACCAACACCCGGGATCATGGTCTGGGGTGCCATCGGCTACGATGCCAGAACGCCTTTAGTCACCATCCAAGGCACCCTGACAGCAGCACGGTATGTCACAGAGATTCTGCAGCCCGTATTACTGCCCTTTCTTCATACCATTCCCGGCGCAGTCTTTCAACTGGATAATGCCAGACTGCACACGGCAAACATGAGTATGGCATGTCTGCATGATGTCAACTGCCTGCCATGGCCCTCGAGGTCCCCAGACCTATTGCCAATTGAGCAAGTGTGGGACATGGTGGGACGTCGCTTACGACCACCCCGGAATCTCCATGAACTGACACAGCAGGTTCACCAGGCCTGGGTAGACGTACCCAAGATGACATTCGCCACCTGTATGATCACCTACACCTGCGGCTGGAACAATACATTGCCACTAGAGGTGGTGCCACAGCCTATTGATGCCGCTTTCTTTTGGGACACCCTGTACAAACGAGTGCACGTCTTGGCTCCATAACGTAATAAAGGTGTGTTCAGATGTATCTCTTGCTTTATACCTACTTTTGGCTCATTCGGAAAACTCCTTGTGAGTGGGGCAGTTTCATTGCAAAGCAGTGTATTAACATCACGGTTGCACCTGCTTACGAGTTGCGCTAGGCATAACTAGATAATAAAAAAAAATAGATTAACTTTTTGTTTTTATCTATTTTCATACGTATTTTTACTAAAACTTGGGTTTCCGATTTTCACGACAATTAGGGCCTTCGGAGTTTGCGGATCATCGTTGTATTTACTTTAAGATTACCTTACCGTGCGCCGCAACTAAAAAAATCTCTATCTTCTTTCATTTCTCATTTCCGATAGAATGACATATCACATGCTATGTGTTGCTACTTTAAAACATAAACCCCACTGGGACAATTAAACATTAACGTCCATTTGCATTTGTACTCAAAAATGACGCCAGAACACGATTAAAAATTTTCCCTTCTAATTGGGTTTCGGGAACCCGAGGTTTATATCTACTGGAAGAACCTAGAAGAGGTCGGGGTTAGATTTTATTGCCGTTCGTCATTTGGAATAAACTTCGCGTGATAATAAAATCGATGGTGCAAGTGTATAAAGCTAAAGAAAGAATTACACTGCAATTAGATCTATCTAACAAGTGGCAGTGGTGTGGTTGGGTGAAAAAATAAAGTGTAATTCAGTATTATAAACCTCTCTTATATAAAGGAAATAGATACTTTCTTTCTATTATATATCTCACCTTTGATAAATGAAAACAGTTTGGAAAATATATTGTGCTCTTTTATATAGAATATAATATTGGAATATAAGTTCCATATTTCATTTTTATATTACTAAACAATCAAATTTCATATAAAACTCTTAGAAAATTGCTTTATATGCTTTTGAGCTTTCTCTGTTAAATATGAAACTTATGAGCTATAATTGAATCTTGTATTTAGAAGTTCGTATTTCTGATTATTTTATAAAATTCAGATAATGGACTGCAATTAAATTAAAAGTTATAATACAAACGGATAGTTTACTTTGAAATGTCATTTGCAGCATTCGGAAAATTGTTTCAAAAAACCTTCAGGTGATATTTCTACGCTATCTTCTCGGGAACATAATTGTGTTTTCCCTTCCTCCGTCATTTGCCTTGGATTCTAATCATTCAAGAAACAAGGACCTTCCAGAAATTGAAGCATTTCAGATTGTCTCGCAAAAATAAAACAATTTTCTCTTTCTTTTAAGTTTTTTTTTTCGATTACTGTCTAAATTTTCTCCTTCCCGTTATCGGTGCATCTCGTTTCGAATTTTTATTGAGGCGTTCTGGTCAGACGCGCGTGCGCATTTCAAGCTTCCCCAATGAGATTCCCGCAGCGAAAACATTACAAGCAATTAATGTGAATTGCTTTCTTTAGATTGGAAGGGATTGACGCCGATGAGATACGCTAATGAAAACACACTTCTTGTTAGATTCTTACCATTTCCATACGAATTGCGTCGCTCCTTCTCTTTTTTTTTCTACCTTTCTTTTTTCCTCTGCTACCGCTCACCCTCCAATCTCATTCCACCTCAATGATCAAAATCTAGTAGAGAAAGTGACAGATTCAATTAATTTTGCTTTCCTGGATGCAATCGTTGAAAAAAAAGTCAACGAAATAAAAACGAACAATTTAGCACACAAACAAACTATATTTACTAAATCACAATGTATTCTACTATAACGCATGCTTCGAAATTCGGATTTTCTATATTGCGATTGAACAATTGAGGGCATTAATGAAAAGTTTAGATAAATCCAATTTTTGACTAAAACTGATTTAGAGCAGAATTCCTACGCATCTTTTAGTGGAAGAAGCATGCTTGTGAGGACTAATCTAGCTATAAGCAGATATCCGGGTGTTTATTTTTACTTTTACTCATAAAGCATTATTTTGGACTTAATGTAGTTTTTGCCCGCATTTACTGTCCAGAATCTTAATTTATATTAATGAGCAACCACGTATGCCTTCAGGTATGCAACCAAACCGATTATTGGGTGGCAGTATCTGTACAATCAAATATATGTGGTCGCAGAATAAAAATGTTGAGTAAAGCTGGATTACACGATGTACACTTCAATAGTTACATCCTGTTTGCAGCGTATAGATCCTACTTTTGCATCAAATCTTTAATGCGTCGTGAAACTGATTCCACAAGATGTTGGAAACATTCTAGTGAATGTCAACATCGAGTAAAAGCATGTTGCGAACAGGCCTTGTCTCATTTTATAGATTTCGGACCTTTAAACATCTTGTTCATAGATGCATCTCCATGCATGGATGGATTTTGGCGACAGCAGCTGATCAAGTCACGTGATATAAATCAAGTGCTTGGCCTTTTTTTTAACTTTTTAACTTCTGCTAGTAGTATATAAAATCAACAATGCTAAGCATTCTCAATCGCAAACGTATCAGTTGATTTGGTTAGATGCGGTCAGCATCGGTAGGAATTTTCAGACAATCTTTGTCGGCAACAATATTGATGTATAGGGCTATCTCTTACTGAGAGTAAGGGGCCTAATTTTTGCCAAAAAAAAGTTTCCAACATCAATATGCTGTTAACACAAGCTTCAACGGCACGACTGCGCCGTTTTCGTTAAATCCTGACCCTCTCATTTATATATGCAGTCTTGTTTCATCTGACCATTCGACACATTTCCAATCATTAAATGCGTGCCTTGGCCTATAGAATAAATCTTGTGTTTCTTAAATAGCAGTAGTACTTGTTAGTGCTATCGTAACCCATCTCTGGGCTGTTAATATTGAGATGTTCCTCTGTATTACTGGATGTTTATGTTAGCTCCATTGCGGCTTTTCAGTTGACTGTTTCGATTCTATAGCGCTACTATTACGCCAAGTGTGTGACCTCAGGTTGCCTTTTTTTTCTGTTTCATACCATTTCGTATATATCTTTGGCACTGAATTGCGTGAACATCGTAGAATATCGTTTGAGTAATGCTTAATCCTGCCCTTCGAGAAACACACATTCGTCTCGTTTTACCATTGCTATTTTACCACTTTACAGAAAGTTATTCAAGTAAATCTATGTATACAACCAAGCCTATTTCCGATGGATAGGTCATAAATCCAATTGGTCGTTAAGTCGAAAATGACATATTACTTGCAGTAGATTGTATCCTATGTTTCTTTAAAGTTCCTATTCATGTAAATAGTTGTTACGTGAAGAATTTTTTATGTTAAAAGAGGAAACAGTCTTTTGCTAATAATCTTTAGGGTGGGATATTCCTGTGTTCACTGGCTTCGCAACTGCAAAAATGCTGATTATTTTTTGAACTCGTTTCGCGGCGCCCTTAAGTATTCTTAAGATTTTTAATGCTGAAACGCTTCTATGTACTTTTTTTTCCTTGTTCTGTTCTACTTCTTTAGGCACATCCAATTATCATAATACTGACGTAATCCATTGGGACTCTTCTCCATTTGGATTTTGTATTCCGACAGCGTTTAAATTTCGCTTTGTTTATATGACTGCTTTTGTTTTCCCCAGTTGTTGCTGCGTTGTTGTTGCGTTGTTGTTGTTACGGTGTTGTTACGGTGTTGTTGCGTTGCTGCTCTCACGACGACTCCCTCTCGCAGAGAAAGGACTTCGCACTTTGCAATTCATCTACCATGGATAATGCCGCCTTTCCAAATTAAATATTTATTCTCTTAGTAACTTTATCTTCTTGTCTCACTAGTGAGCTTGCACTCCAACGGTGAAGATTTTGTGAATGTTCTCCTACCGACTCACGTCCGCTTATGGTTCTGCGTACGGAGACATCATCTATCTCTGAATCCTCCACCCAGATAATGATCATTTAGAAGTCATCTCATTAGCACATATTAATGGTAAGCCTCCCCATACCATGCATAATTTTACTCAAGTTTCTTTCTTTCTTTTTCTTCGCTTCGCCACTTTATATTTAATGTATTTTTAATTGTATTTTCATTTAGAGATTTCTAAAATCGAAAAACATTTAAAATGCAATTAAATAAAAAATGTTCTTAAGCAACAGCTATCCAGTACTAATATTATTATTATTCAAATAAAGACTGTTCGATTTGTATGGCATATTCAATTTTGCAGAGGAGAGGGGCGTTTAATTGTAAACAAATTCTTCATATTATGAATGACGTTTATCTGATAAGATTTTTTTATTATACGAAAGTTAACTTAAAAGGACGTAACCTTTAAAATCATTTGATCTTCAAGACGTTGTCAAGGATTTTCTTTACTCTTTCCCTTGGGGAAAGTTCATTCAAACTGTGGGTTCAAGTACAGCTCTTATTGTGCCGAAGGCGCCGATCTAATACGATCGGACAGAGGTCAGCCGAAGATGCCGTTCCTGATTCAATCTTCCCCTGTTCACGTCCAACCTTATTTCTTCGGATTCCCTTCATCCTTGAACGCTTTTGACAAATCTCTCGAAGAACGAACGCCTTATATAACGGCTCGTCTAATAGATGTGCTTTACCACTATCGATCAATTTGATTAAACTTTTGACGCAACTGAAACTCCAGGGCTCCAATGAAATTTTCCCCTTCAACTTCTGAATGTGCATAGGCTTACAACTGATCTTTTATTGTAAAAGGAATCGAGCACAGTTTGAGACACGTTGAACAGAAATTAAGTTTCGTTTACAAAAGATTTTTGGGCATTATAAAATCTTTTATTTCACGTCAAATTTAGGTAAGTAGGCTGCAAGTAACGGTCTAGATTTGTAGAAAAATATTGAGGAAAATGCTCATTTAATTTAAAAATTATAAACATCTCAGTCATGTAAAAAAAAAAATACAAACTCTACCAAATTGTCTAACTCTACCAAAGTAGTTTTTTTGTTCATGTTTACTCACTATCATTTAAAAACATCAAGTTCAATTAACAAAAAGTTAAAAACGATATTTTACGCAAAAAAGTCAAATAAATAATGGAGATAAGTATCTATCATGAACTTTCAGACCATTTTCTGAAACCAGAAGTCTAAAGAAAAATTAGAAATATTAATGGCATAGAAGTTTTAGGAAGGTTTTTACTAGTCTATTTTTCTTCCCTTTCTTTAAAATAAATTGAAAGATCCTCTCTTTCATTGTTTCTGCAGTGTTTCTTTTATTCTTTCATTGAGAATATTTTCCCAGGCTGTAGGTAGTTTAGCAAATGAATTGTATTGCTTGCCATTGGCATAAACTGCCCTCAAACATCACCCCATAGTTTTTCTATGAGGTTTAAATCGGGACTGGATGCTAGCCAAACACTGCTATGAAAATGACGAATTTTACAAATATCTAGGATTTAAACAAGCTAAGCTTCTGGAGCACAAACACATAAAGAATACACTCACTAAACAATATCTTCATAGGCAATACTTAAAACACATTTAAATTCCAGAAATTCAATCTAGGCTATCAATACTTACGCCATCCCAATACTCTCGTACCCTTTTGGAGTCATACAATGGACACACACAGATCTTGGGGGACTTGAAAGGAAACAACGTAAACTGCTTACAAAGCACAGAAAGCACCATCCACACCCAGCTGCCAAAAGACTCACCCTGCTTCGTTCAGAGGGAGTTAGAGGTCTTATTGATATTATAGATCTACACTAGAAACAGACTCAGTCACTCAGAGAATTCTTTTACTCTAAACAACACATATCACCATTACACAAAGCAGTCTGCATGGCTGATACAAAATACACACCTCTGAATCCGAACATGCACTAAACTTCAATCATGGCTCGGAAAGCAACTCCTTCTGAACTCAACCAGCCTCACGTCGACAAAAAAAGCGTCGCACTTTTGGTTGAGTGACGAGAGTCTCTTTGAGGAAACTGAAGGAACCATGATTGCCATACAAGACCAGGAAAAGCTACAGAAAACATTATCAAAGATTCGACTGATGGGTCTTGCAGGAAATGCCATATCGCAGAGGAAACCATCCAACACGTCATATCCAGTTGCAAAATACTCACGCAGACAGATTATTTTTACAGACATAACCAACATCGTACATCAACATCTAGCTAAGATACACAAGCTTAGGTACACCATACCCCATACTATAAATACAGTATATCCCAGACACTGTCTTAGAGAACACCCCACATAAACTATATTTTGACAGAGCTATAATCACTGACAAAACTATCCCTCAGAACAGACCAGACATTAGACTAGTAGATAAGCAAAACAAAGTGATCTACATAATTGATATCTCCATCCCAACACACAAATTACAAAAGACATACACCGACAAAAATCACTAAATATACTGATCTTGTACACGAGATAAAACGCCTTTGGGGAGTTAACAAAGTACACATTGTTTCTGTCGTTCTTTCTACACAAAAGCCTGTCAACACTAAATTTAAACCCACGCTTATACAAAACCTTACAGAAAGCCACAATTCTAAATACCTGTCACATAGTAAGGGAATTCCTACACCCGAACATCAATACTCCCATGAGCACTTAATTTTTCTCTTCCTTACATTTGAGTCCCTTGGGCTTGGCCCTCTCTTGGGTCCGCCTCTGGAACTTGGCCTCCGGACTTGATCCGAGTTTGGTTTCCCCTAACAACATCATAATAATAACAATGTGTAAACAAAAGGGTTCACAATTGCTGTAAAATATAAAGTCTAATTATTCTCACTAAACAATGTTCAGATACATGTGACAAATGAAATAAAACAATTTAGATACATTGAGCTGTTCATTAAGATTAAATTTTGTATCATGATAACAGAATAAACAAAAGAGCTTCAATTTTGATAATACAATATTCGTTTATTGGCCTCGGTGGCTCAGTGGTTGCGTGATCGCCTCTGATGCCCGAGGACGCGGGTTCGACCCCGACCGAGGACGACGAGGATTTTTTCAGGGGGAAAATCCTGACACCACGCACTTCCTTCGGAAGGGAAGTAAAGCCGCTGGTACCGTGTAGTCGTTTGCCGGCTGCACGTTAAAGAACCCTTGCGAGGCATAATTTGCGGCCCCTATAACGCCGTCTTGAAATGGCCATAGCAGTTGAAAAGGACGTTAATACCAAATAAACCAAACCAACCAATATTCGTTTAATCTGATTTTAGAATAACTTTGAATATAACCAAATTGGATAAACGTCTATTTAATAAATATATGATGCTAATAAATCATAATGTAAAGCAAAAGGTGTCATCATGACATAATACAATTTGAATTTCCTTCATATTAATGGCTTTAATATAAGATGGATTTATCAATGATTCACGTATACGTATATTTGCTTCAACGGAAATAATACTCGTGTAAAGGATAATACCCTGGATATAATTTCAAGCAATCCCCTTTCCAATGTTATCATGTAATAGTTTTAGGTTCCTTCCCAAATGTAGAGAAGAAACAGGAAAAAAATTTAGCTTAGCCAATGAGACAGTAAGGCGATATCGCAGCAACTGCCCGGAACACAGGAAACCTCGACGGCATGGCTCCGCTGAAACTGGATGAAACTGGATGGAAACTCTTTCCTTTCAGCGGGCGGCGTTCGGCTCGCGGTTGGTCGCGGAAGGGGAAATAAAAAATTGTCAATTTAAAGGATTATTTAGGGTTTTACGTGGGTTCTCGATAGGTGGACCGCATAACAAAACCTCGTTAAAACGAGCGAAATTATAACATATAGTTGGCGCGCATTAAGAAGAATGAAAATAAAAGTTAAACTTATAGTGCCCGGCACGAAAGAAAAAGGAAACTGGCGCATGTGTAAATGAATAAAACTCGTTCAACCAATAAGAAACGGGCAGGAATCAGGGCATTACTTACTACTGATGCCAAGAATAAGTAATACCTCGTTTCCAATCAGTTTCAGTGTTTACACATGCGCCACTTTCCTTTTTCTTTCGTGCCGGGCACTATTAATGAATTTAAAATTTCGCACGCCGCGTTCGCATTGATGCACCGAATTAGAAAAATCTACGAGAAAAGGTGCTCACAGAAAATCTACGAGTCAGAACACTGGATCATAACTAACTCATTGGCAATCAAGATTTTTCCACATCAGGTCGGCTCCAATCCTACGACAAATAAAAATCGGATCCTCCGTCACTCCAGAGAATGTGAGGAATGCCCTCTGTCAAACTATACCTGAGAACTTCCATTTTCAGTTGTCTCTTTTCGGTCTGAGCTTCTCATTTAGGTGCTAACTAATGCTTTTTCGTCCTCAATTCTCTGATGGAGTTTACACACACATCTTTTCCTGAACTCTCCAAGGTCGTACCAGCGTGCAAATAGAATCAATGAGCGCATTTTTTAACGTTCATCAACAGAAGTTAATCTAAATAAAACAATACTTTAAAATTTCGAAGGTTTAATTTCGTTTCAATTCCAAATTCTGATTCTAAAACTCTTAACTCTTATATAAAACTGTTACCAATAAATATAATCTAAATACAACTCTAAATAATAAAATTAACTATTCTCATTTATATCCATATTCTAAAACTGGCTATCTAAATAGCCCTGAAACTTTACAGTAAAACCGAGTGTAAGGTTCGTTTCAAAAGTTTGGATAAAGTTATTTTTAACCTGTTTCTAAATAATTATCAGTCCTCTATCAAATGCCTTTAAGTATTTCTGATCAAATAGTGCTAAAGTAAATATACGATAAGTTAAAACATTATTTCCTTTTTTTTATTCGAATTAGTAATAAATTTTCGACCAATCAGCACAATTTCATGTTTCATAAATTTGGATAATTACCCCAACCAGGCTGTATAAGGAAGTGGCTGAGTAATTAATCGGTCATTCATAAGATAAGAAGCAGCAGAAATCACTCAAGACCATAAATTCCCCTTTAGTGGTCAGATTTCACCATAGTTTCAATATGTCATCAAGTTGTCAATTTACACAAGAAGAAGTAACGAAAATAAGGATGCTCAAAGCCGAAGGACTCTCAGTGAAAGATATTGCACGCAAATAAATCGGTCAGCACCTGGAATTTACAAGGTTTTAAAAAAGGGAGCCAATTACAAAGCTAAACCACGATCTGGCCGACCTAAGGTTACGTCCAGCCGAGATGACAGACAGATTATCTGGCTGGCATCTAACAAAAGGACATCATGCCAGCAAATTATCAATGATTCTGGACTGAATGTATCATGAACAACAGTTTTTCGGCGTATTAAAGCAACAGAAAATCTAGTCTTCGCCCGGATGACAAAGAAACCACCATTACCACTTACCCATATTGCTGCAAGACTGGAGTGGGCCCGAGAGCATCAGTGTTGGACGGACGAATGGATGGAAGTATTATTTTCTTACGAAAAGAAGTGGAATTTAGATGGGCCAGATGGATGGGCAAGCTATTGGCATGACCTACGAAAGGAGCCCAGAGCATTCTTCAGCAGGCAGCAAGGGGGAGTTTCCGTCATGGTTTGGGGTGCATTCAGTTTCAACGGCAATTCATCTATTGTGTACGTTTCTGGTCGACATAACTCAGAGAAATATTGTAACACCTTGGAGGAATACCTACTAACAGTGGCTGAAGAAATTTGTGGACCGAACTTCATTATCAAACAGGACAGTGCTCCTATTCATTCCTCAAAGACAACAAAGAAGTGATTTCAAGAGCACAATGTTACGACAATCAAGTGGCCCGCGAGTAGCCCAGACCTTAATCCCATCGAAAATTTATGGGGAATAATGTCACGACGTGTTTATGCTGATGTGAAACAATATTCAACTGTTAGTGGTCTCAAGACCGCATTAGAGAACTTCTGGTACAATCTTGATCCGACTATCATCTAAAACCTGATTACAAGAATGATGAATCGTGTATTCGAACTTATCCGTGCAGGAGGACAACAGATAAAGCGTTAGTTTAATTAATTTAAAGAAATGTTATGAGTTATGACATTTTGTATTGGCATTATCCATATTTTTGAAACGTGATTTTGCTTTCCATTTCTAAACAAAAAGTATTTAAAGAAAAAGAAATACAGAAAATTATTTTCTAATTGTTGCATATTTAGTTTAGCACTATAGACCAGAACAACATAAAGACATTTGATAGATAACTGATAATTTTTTAGAAACAAGTACAAAGTAAATTTATCCAAACTTTTGAAACGGACCTGAAAACCTTCCTAAAACTTCTATGCCATCAATGTTTCTAATTTTTCTTTACATTTCTGTTTTCAGAAAATGGTCTGAAAGTTCGCGGGGTTGATGCTTATTTCCATTATTCATTCGACTTTCTTGCTTAAAAATTATTTTTTTACCTTTTTTGTTAATGAAACTTGATGTTTTGTAAATAATGGTGTTTCTACATGGTCTTTTTATTTTTGTACGACTGAACTTATACAGCAAAACAAGTATTCTAGCAGTTTCTTCAAGATTACTATATTTTCTGGCATTCTTCTCTCTTTATTATTATAGCATCGGCTTTATGAAATGGTGATTTATCAACAGACGACGTTTAAATGACAAACTGATTGTCATCATTAATTTCATAATCTGAATCAAAAGCGATGAGTTCTAACATCATTCAGCAATTTAAACAAAACGGACGATCCTTTTGGCAATAGCGCTCTTTGTTTGTTTTTTAGTTACTTGAAATAGCAAGCCTGATCTTTTCATTGATTCCATATTTTTATTTAAATAAATTGAGTTCCCTAACTGATTTATTACAAACCATATTATAGTGTTGCGCCATTTTCATTTGGTGTAGACAAGTAAGCGATCGATTTCATTGCGAATGTTAATGAACGAGAAGATAAATTCAACTTCCTATCTTATCACCTTCAGTTCCCCATAATAGTGTTCCAATTCATATAGCATTGTTATCAAGCGCTTAAGCCGATTATAATTCCCTAACATTAGGCAAATCCGAGCAATTTCATTAGCATTATCTGTTTATCTGCATAATCTATTAACTATCGTTTCAATTATTCATTTTGCTATTTCAGCCTCTTGTTAATGGAAACTATTTGTTATTTAAAATGTTATCTGGCATTTTTTTCTCCATTCATGATTCAGTTTCACGAAACAATGCGTACTTCCAAGTGAACAGGAATATTTATTTGTTTTTTTTTTAATTTATCAATCAACTTATTAGCATGAGTGGTGAGATTGTGGCAGATTGGAATTTTACAATTTAACAGACTTCACAGGGATGGAAATTCCAGTTATCGATTGCTCAGGGGTCCTGAAATGGACTGACGGTTTTTTTTAAATTATGACAGTTATTAAAGTCATTCTTGCAGGAGATTAATATGTGAAGTCTGGAATTGTTGTGCTGCGTTTCCTTGTGTTTTGTCGACCGATTATTTCGGACTGTGTAAACACAGCATTTTAACGTCCTGGTCACTGTGTAAATTTCACGTAAACTGTTTTACTGTATTCGGCTGAGATGGCGCGTGAGGACGTTAAGAATGTTATTATGCGCAGCCCGGAAAGATCGGACAGCAAAACACAAGAAACGTACCAAAACAAATAACTCACTTCACACTATAATCTCCAGCAAGAATAACTTTAAAAATCATCAGTTCTTTTTAGGTCACCCTGTATTATATGGAAAAGTTCAATTCATAAAAGGAGAGATAATGAGGGAGGTTGTATTTTATCCTCGTAATTCTAATGTGCGAGATCGTTAAAAGCCCATGCATGGGATGGAAGGGGTTGGTTAAAAATTTCTTGATGGCGAAAGTTTCATTATCTCATCTAGGTTTAGGAGGATGATCTAGTTATAGTAGTGGCTAACTGAAAGATATTTCGATACCGAAAAAACACCTTTTGTGAATGCCTCCTCTTCCTCTCTCCCCCAGACTACACAAATATTTTCCGCGATGACCCTGAATTTGGCACAGAGATTTTGGCATTTCCACGCCTGTATCAGAGTTTTATCTCATTCTGTGAGATCGGCAAAATAAGTACGGACTCCTTCGACGGGGGCTGGACAGTTGAAAATAGTAAGGCTGAATACATGTGCCATTCTCTAATAAATTATGTCTTCTAAAATAACTGAAATCGATATACGATTACAAACTGCTGGTATGATCACCGAGGGTTTTTAAGCAGTTTTAACCTGAGTTAATTGCAGTTTTAAGATAGTTTCGAAACATATCCACCGGAACAGCGTTGAACTCCTTGCAGAATGTCCTACAGCGTTGGAGTTAATTAATATCTACGATTGGGTGCTAGTATATTTACTTCTTCAGATGATCCCATAGAAAAATGTTCGGCGAGCGAGAATACTTTGGCGTATCGACGACACTTCTGGTACCCTAGTAAACATTCGTGCGCTCGTATTTCTTGTTAGTGTCAGTTGTCCAAACTTTGCTAACATTCAGCGACACACTTCTCGAAACGTTGCTAAAGAAGATAATCGTTTTTATATTGTACGCGTTTTTCAAAGGACAGACATTCTTCCGCCTTTATATATTTTATTTTATTTTATTTTATTTTATTTTTATTTGATACAAAGAAAAAAAATTACAATTGCAATTACAATATAAAAACAAAAATTCAAATCAGATAAATTCAATAGCTTTTTTGCATAAAAAAAGAATAATTAGGAATAAAAAGGTGCCCAAAAGGCCTGGAGGCCTGTCCAGGGGCATCCCTCAAAACATTTATAGATCAATATAAAATTGTATAAATTGGTAGGAAATTAACAATAATATCAATGCTATCAATCGTTTATGTTATTATACTATCAATTGGAGCTTACTATCAAATGTACGAGGAGTGACCAAAAAGAAATGTCGCGTATTTTTTTTTTCTAAAATCGTGACCGGGAAAAAAAAACACATGTACATTCGATAGAACAATTCAACTTTTATTTTTACACAATCTCCAAGCCGATTGAGGCAACGATCTCAGCGGTGGACAAGTTTTTCCACGCCCTGTCGAGTGTGGAACCAATTGCGAACTAACGATTTTACCTCGTCGTCGTTACGGAAATGTTGACTGGCCAGAGACTTCTTCAACGGTCCGAAGATATGGTAGTCATTAGGAGCGAGGTCCGGGCTGTATGTAGGATGAAGCAGTGACCCGCTTCGCTGTGTGCGGACGTGCGTTGTCGTGGTGCAGCACGATGTCCTCAAATGCCAAGTCAGGTCTTTTCCTGCGTATGGCCGCTCGAAGATTTCTAAATGTGCCTCTGTAGCGTTCGGAATTGACAGTGGTATGCGATGGAAGAAACTCAAGCAGTATCGGACCACGGCAATCCCAAAACATGTCAATATGTCCTTGCCGGCTGATAGCACAGTTTTGAACTTTTTCGTTGTAGGAGATGAGGTGTGTTTCCAAACCGCCGATTGCATCTTGGTTTCGGGCGTGAAATGGTGGAGCCATGATTTATCGCCTGTGATGATTCGATCCAAAATATCCTGACCCTCTTCCCTGTATCGGGTGAGATGCAGCAAACAAGCATCCAAACGAACACCTTGATGTTCGGCCGTCAACTGTCGTGGCACCCATGGTATCACATGGTAATCCGCCGGTTCTCCCGCTCCTGCGCTTCCACAACGGCAGTGTTGCTGTCAGTCATGGATTCCCGTGGCCGGCCAAAGCGATGTTCGTCCAGCAGGTCCTCTCGTCATTCTTTAAAAGCCTTGAACCAACGTTGTACTGTTCGGAGCTGCACGATATCACCTCCGTAAACCGACACAATTTCCTTATGGATATAGACTGGTTTCAGTCCTTTTGCACAAAGATAACATATAACACTCCGCCGCCCAAAAGCACTGGACGATGAAATGAGAGCCGCCATCTTGTTTGGACTGTCAAGTCGCTAGTGCTTGGCGGATGCACACGACACTAACAGGAAACTTTAACAACGCACCAAACTAACTTTTATATATCGCAATTTTCTCGCATCTGCCGTCATTTTCGAGAAAAAAAAACCGCGACATTATTTTTTGATCATCCCTCGTAAGTCGTGACTGCGATTACCCTGTAGAAGCTTATAAGCTTGTAGTTATTGTATAAATAGTGTATTGATTTTTCAGTTGTCTTGATTCTAATACAAATACTGATTTATGATAAAAAGTCTTCACTTTTAGACACATTCTCTGCAGACTAAAATAAATAAAGAAAAATTAAATACAGTATTAGCAGTATCAAAGTAGTTAAAGTTCTTAATGACGCATAAGTTAAAAAAAATCCACGTGTTCTGTGATTTATATTACCTAAACGTAAGATTTGCTTGGCGATTTCCATAAAGTAAACAAGCGTGTAGAGTTTTGTCATTAATTTTAAAAAAGGAAGGGAACTAATCTACTCTGTGGACCCAAGGGACTTCCAAAATCAGGTCAACCTGTTACATAATTTATGATCACAGAGGCACTAATGACTTTTCTTACAAAACCTGCTAATGAAGACGTACTTCCGGAAGGAAAAAAAAGTTATTTATCTTTGTTTAATTTTACGCTTTCGTTTATCATCCGGAATTAATTTAATTAATCATTCGTAAACATTGTAATTAATTTTTTGTGTTACTTCTAATTATAGGTACCACCAATTTAATCAATTTCATCAATTAGTTTTTTAGAGTAACTTGCTTAAATTGAATTTCGTTAACCTCATCAACAGATATTGGGCTTGCTTGAATTCGTCTGGAAAACCGGCGAGGAAAAAGAGGGCAGGTTCAAAGAATTTTTAAAACTCATGAAGTTACAATACATAAGCACGAAAATTTCATTTATGATTCAGATTGTAAATACGCATGAAAAAGCTAGCTGCTTTAAAAATGATAATTGGTTTAAAAAATACCGATTATACATTTTCGATATTGATTTCTATATTGCTTTCAATGATGTTGAAAACAAAATATATGGATATTAGCAAATATAAATTATTGCAAAGAAGGTCTTTTGTATTATCCTTATTTATAAGATAAATCGAGGCTTTACAGTGCATAATAAGGGAAATATTATCCGACTAGTTTCACCTTTATTTCTGGCTTTATCAAAGAATAAGAAGAAAGAAAATTTTACAGCTCATTGCAAAATATATACGGTATACAACAATCTTATTCTTTACATATACCGGTTGAATACATTGATATGATTGGCTGGAGATATATATAAAGAATAAGAATACATAGAAATATGTTAAAAGAATGGAACGACAAGAACTTATGTCACTTAATGTACACAAAACTAAGGCTATGTTTTTTACGCAACGAAACTGTGACGTTGCCCCCCCCCCCCCCTTTAACTACCACCAAGAAGCTCACAGAGGTAAAGCAATTAAGGGAAGAGACGTGTCAGGAGTTCAGGGCATTACAAAGTGCATACACGTCGCATGAGAGCTAAAATTAAAACAAAATAAATAGACATTCATCAATCAAACTCAATATTGCACATCACTCTTTATTATCACAACAGCCAAACAATGCACATAGACATAGGTTGCAACTAACTTTACATCACACCACAGAGTATAACTCCTAATAATCTTAACAACTTAGAGGGCCCCCTAACATAATTATTACTAAAGATAATTGCCAACTTCAGTGATCATTAATATGTAGAGCCATTATCAACAGCCAACTACTACCCTGGTGGTGCACCAACCAGCCACGTGCCTTACAAGACCCTTCTGCTCACCAAGTCATGTGTACACTCCTACAAGGCGGGGTGCTGCTCGGTACTGTAACCTCAACAGGGAATCAGGATATCAAATATTCCAGACTAACAACGCAAACAAGCGCTATGTGTTCGTGTACCCTTTTTTCTCACAGAGGGGGAACACAGAAACCCCTGTTCCGTTACCTGAATGAGGCACAACTCTGATATCGAGCAGGCCGTCCTCCCACTTATGTAACTCGGTTTGCTTTAGAAGTACAGCAGTATTTATGACACGTGCCAATGCTGCGCACACCGACTCTTAAGCGATTAAGCATTTAAAATTAACATTAATATGCTAAATCACACCAAAACATATTTAATTGCAATTGAAGCTCGATTAGGAACATAAAACTACTGTTCCATTACAGATTCACTGTTCGCTCACGCAGGTGCAGCACCAATATGATAAATTGTAACTTAAACACCTCATATCAAGGTTCGTTCGGAGAGCAGGCAGGGTAATCAAAACATCAGAATATAGCGAAGATACAACGCGGTGAAAGGCCTTTATGCTGTACTTCCCGGTTGCAGAGGAAAGAAACAAAGAAGAGCACTCACCAATGTCGTCCTTAATTGCACCAGTTGCGGGGTTTCTTCCCCGATGCGCGCTTACGTACTTCTGCGGCCGATGCCTCATTGACGGGCCCCGGCGGGAGAAGTCATTCGATCCTCCTTAACAACAGACGCTCCAAAAGTAAAATACTTTAAACCTGTAAAGCTGCAGCAGTTAAATTGAAGGAATTGATCCAGTGTCCACATCGTTATAACTGTTTTTCAACATAATAGCAGTAGTAAATGGAGCTCCATTTTAGCAGTAGTAAATGGAGCTCTGAATATTCAAAATGGTGGTCGGCCATTCCAAAAGAACTGCCTGAGCTTAACAAAAAACGTTCAACCTCTATCGCAATTTCTCTCAAGAGCGAACACAAAATTCTTTACAATTAAAGAAAAAAAACATAACAATATCAACCAACAATACCTGAACGCTGTCAGGTCGCAAAAGAGCGACAGCGGCCAGGCAAGTTAAAAATTCTTTAACAATAAGAAAATTAAAACTTATTGCAACTAAAAATTATAAAGACAATTATTTATTGCAGCGTAGAATACGACAAACAACAACATCACAACAACAACGCACTGAAAACGACACTGCTCATCCAATTCACCCATACCTGGGCACAACTCACACAACGAGCACACAAAACACTCGACCGCCCCCTCCCATTCATTCCACGACCAAACCACAACATTGCAAAGCAAAATAAAGTTAGAAAACGTTATCAACTCCCACACACATTCCCAAAACAGTTTCACTTAACACAGACACCACTTGCTCAAAACATATACACAACCATAATTTGCCTCTGCCGGGCTCAGCGCATTATACAGACATTTCAAATGTCACAAAACAAACAGGAAATTATTTCACCAACGATTTATTACGAAAATAATTTAATATCAGTAGTTAAATCGTTTAAGTACTTAGGCCTTTGTTTGTCGCATGACCTGACCTGGAATCTCCACATTGATACTTTAATGACCAAATTTAGCAAAAAAATGGGTGCAATCTCCAGATTACATTATTTACCGAATAATATACTCTATCTTCTCTATTATACGGGGATACACTCTTGCCTGTGTTTCGGTGTAATTTTCTGGGATGCTACTACATTTTATAATTTAAATAGAATATTAAAATTACAGAAATGCTTTATACGTGTATTATTAAGAACACACAAATTTGATACTGTCTCATTTGTTTATGCCTTTGCATATACTTACAATAAAGCAAATATACTACATTCAAACGTGTACATTTTTATATAAAGTAATAAGGTGCACTATAACAATATCTATCTCTATTATTATGCAATCAAATCATGATGTGCACAGTTATATGAAACGTAATGCTCACAAAATTCGGTTGCCCTTTGTCAAACAGAAATATTGCAGCAGATGTATATCTTACAAAGGCTTGCTTAATTGGTCGACGTTACCTGAGTGCACTCAAACGTTAGAGCCATGTATTAAATTTAGGAAACACTTGAAGCGTTATTGTGTCTTCTGTTATTAAGTCTTAGAACGGTCATTGGATTATTTAACCCATTCTTGTATTCTAATTTATAATACTAAGATGACGACACATACAGATAAACAGAATAACACTGGCCAGTCTAGTTCTAAATCGATAAATAGTAGATACAGGAAGGTCCAGAGGGACCATACTCTGGAATTAATTATTTTTTAATATACTAACGTGGTTGCGTTAATGTTACGATTAAAATAAACTAAAATTTGTAAAGTTACCAGAAGTTGGAGGTAGAATAGGAAAGTTAGAATAAATCTTGTAATGATAAATTTTATTCTTGGTATTTCAAAATAAAACAATGTTAAATAAGAAGTGCTTATTCTTAATATTTTTTTTTTCACAATAATATCAAGACAAAGTGACTTGGGCTATATAAGCCTTAAATTAGCAAATGAATTATCAAAATATATCATT
>JAHWFO010092776.1:2577109-2593873 GCA_023313115.1 Rhysida immarginata | reverse complement strand
TTTTCTCCATTTTTTGTTCCAGTATACTTTGGTATTTTGATTTAAAGATCGTAACAGTTAACGTAGCAGAGACAAAACGCTAAATTGCCCCTCCATCGTGTTACTACTAACCCGTTTATTAACATTAGCATTGTTAATTCTATTGAATATTATGTAACTAATGCTTTGTATGATTGAAATCTATGGTTTGTAACTCGAGTTTTTATACGGAACTCACTGCTTTTATATTTTGTTGTTTATTTGTTTCTTATTATTTCATTGATGGTTTATTGCTAATAGTTACTAATTTTTGGATAGAATGTTTTGCTTTGTATATAAGTGAATTGCCCGCAGGGACTTAACTTGTCGGTCCTTGACCCTGTTGAGCATTGATGTAATCTCTATTATTAACTTTTTAAATAAATAAATAAAAAATAAATATATGTTATTGATTGACTATATACAGGTATTGGACATTGAAACTGAAACACCTGGTAGAAATCCAAAATCTTATTTAATAAGGTGTTGGGGCACCGTGGGCAGCCAGCACAGCAGCAACACGTCTTGGGAAGGAACGGTAGAGGTCCTGCACAGTTTGCACCCCAGACCATTACTGATCCACCCATTACTGATCCTCCTCCGTGTTTGACTGTGGGTGCCAAGCAGTCTGGGTTGTAGGCATCAGAGGGGCTCCTCCAGACGAATACCCTCCCTGTTGTTTGGAAGACAGTGTAGCTGGACTCATCCGAGAATATGACGCGTTTGAGGTCATCCAACGTCCAGGTTTTATGCGTCCGGCACCACTGAACCCGCTTGGAGGCATTTGTACTACTGATGAAAGGCTTCGGTATAGCAACCCTGCCATGGATGTTGGATTTATGCAGGTAACGACGGATTGTCTTCGTGCACACAGGTTCCTGGAGGTGTGTATTCATTTCTGCGGTGATTTCTGCTGCGGTGGTTTTCCGCTTTCGTGCAACAATCCTGGTCAATGTCCTGACGTCTCTTTCCGACAACTTCCGTTTTCCCCTGCAGTTGCTCCTCCTGGACGTGGTTCGTCCTTCCTATTCATATGCACACATCACCCTGGATACTGTAGCACGTGAGACATCACAAAGTGTGGCAGTTTTGGACACAGATGCACCTGCTAGACGCGCCCCAACAATCTGCCCTCTTTTGAAGTCGGATATGTCTCCCATTATAGCGCTCTGCACAGACAATTTGAAGCTTACTATCGAACTTTTCTACTGGAGTGACTACCAAGACCTCTGACACGTGATTCATTGATATGCATACGATTAATTACCTAGCAGAAGGTCCTATTCAGCCCTGGGGGTAACCAGTGCTATTTGCGAAGGTGTTTCAGTTTCAATGTCCAATCCTGTAGCTATGATTGACTCGACAAACAAAGTAAAATAGTAAATTTGGTCATAGTAAATTTACAAAAGGGGAAACCATTGTATGAATATCAAAGGTTGTTGAGTTTTAATTAATAAAATATTTAACAAGAGTGATGATGGAAGTTTATCGCTATCCTAGACGAGGCGGGTTTATCTGTAGGATAACAACCAAACGCAAGTCATGTTCTATCGTACCTAAATTTCGATATTGTACTACATAGCAAGGAAAATTTTTCAAAAGGGTTTAAGTTTACTACTAAGTTTTCGTACAATGGAAAATTGTAAATTTCTGAAAAGGCATAAGTTAACGCAGCCTATTAACAGAACAATGCTTGGATACTGTTTTGGAGAAATGAACTTGCTGGTCTGTACGGCGCCGAAATTACAAAGGTGGATAAAATGTCCAGCCACATCAATACATTAATCAACAATTTTTTGCACCAAGAACCATGTCGAAAATGGCACCAACAATATCTCCTCCACATATATATCCGCAAATTCATCCGACTGTCCTCCAATGGATTTTATCAGGGCTGTGGAACGTAACGAAATAACGATATTAATAGCGGTATCATGTATAACGTAACGAAATTTCTATATCATGTATAACGTAACGATATTAATAGCGGTATTATAATGCTTAACGTAAAGAATTTTTTTAAAGCAGGATAATAACGGAAACATAACAAAATCTGGGCTGCGGAGTGTAACGGAAACGTAACGAAATAACGATATTAATAGCGGTATCATGTATAACGTAACGAAATTTCTTAAAGCGGGATAATAATGGAAACATAACAAAATCTAGGCTGCGGGAAACAAGCGTAGGAAATATATATACATGTATAATCAGGAGTGTTGGGGTTCTAGAGGAGTCCATTGATAACAGGGAGGTGACTGTCATTCAAGCATGAACTCCTCCTCATACAAAAAAATAAAATATTATTATTAAGACATTATGATAACGTTATTTTCTAAGATCACGATATCAAGTAACAAAATGCGTAACGTAACGTTATAACATTACATAAATCAATTCGTTCTATAGCCCTGCTTTAAAACGTTATAATAACGTTATTTTCTAAGATAACGATATTCAGTAACGTAACACATACCATAACGAAATCAAGTAACAAAAAACATAACGTAACGAAACCTAATAACAAAATGCGTAACGTAACGTTATAACATAACGTAAATCAATTCGTTCCACAGCCCTGGATTTTATACCCTTTGGACTGCTAAAACTTAGTCTTGAAAGTGGTTAGCCGCGAACGGGCCTTATTAGCGTTCTTTGAAAAGTCTGCCAGAAGGTATGGTCAAAAATTGAGATCTCTATTCTTTGCAGAAGTTTATTGCAATAGAAATTCCAGTATCATCAAATAGTACGAATGCAAGGTCATCAAATCTAGCATAATCGTAACGAAACCGACAAAACTTCCTCTGCGCCAATAAAGTGAAATCTTCCCTCTATATTGACAATAGAGAAGATCGGAGATGTCTGTATCAAGAAGTGATTGCAGAGTGTGCACTGATCTAGCATTAAACTAATTCTTATGAAATTTGGCTGCTAATTTTTTAATATTTAAACGGGGGAGGCCGTGGCCTGGTGGGCTTTCACTGAACACAACTTCTGTGAAGTGAAGCAACATCAGGCACGGCTAGTCACTGGATGGCGACTATCAGTGGCAGAAGATCTCCCCCCGCCCCCGCGGCTGCTGTGACCATCATACAGCAGTCATTAATACAGGTCTATCCAGGAACCCAACTCGTCGGCCTCAGGCCATACAGGCTCTGGATGGATGCATTGGATTACAATAAATAAAATAAAATAAATAAAAATAAGAAATAATGATGAGGAAATTTCGACTAATAACTGCATATCTAACGTAGAGATGAAAGCTCACTAACTTAACTTTCTTGTAAAATCCACTATTAATAAAACGTTAAAATACTATCATGAATTTGGAAAAAAGGCAAGGACAACCAATACTAAAGAGAAAAGATCTTTTAATACTCATAGAAAAGTAAATTTTCTAAAATAGCACAAAAAAAAATGATATCTAAAAATGTCATCTTTCTCCTTTTTTAATTTCATCATCTGTTATATCTGCAAATGAAATCTATATTCCTGAAGGGTAATTTGAATTTGCAGAACGAAGATTAGACTATGGAATTCAAAGCCAGTTGGAAACACGAGTTTATAAAATTTTGCCGTGAGAATGTTTTGGACAATCAATGATGTTGAAGTCTAATATGTAAACATCCAGGTTCCTCATTTTTATGAACAACCATTTATTTTTCATGTGTTCATTTGCCCTCTAACTTCGGGCGATCTGCATTCTTTAAAGATAGAAATATTATGTTTTCGATAAAACCTCGCCGCTATAGGCAAACATGGGTCCGTCCAATAAAGAATAGCATTCTTGGTATGCTGGTAATCAGTGAAACAATCACTGACCTCTAGAAAGATTTAACTTTTTGTAGATAAGTAGGAGAAAAAAGGAAAACTTAAAATAGTTTTTATCGGAGAGAGAATTAAGGACAATATTTATATATTAATTTTTTAAAACCTCTAACTCTATTGCTCTCATTACACCATAAAGAAAATGCAATGTCATGAAAGAAAACGCTCCTAATGAGATAAAACTTGGTAAAAAAAGAATTTAATTTAAAACAACACCTTTTCCTAATGGCTGAATATCCAAAGAGTTTACTAAGTTGTAGGCCCACGATGTTGAGCAATGTTCATTCACGTGACCAAAGTGCTCGAATTATTTTCCTGATTTAGTCGAATGTGCCAAAATCAATAGTTTATCTTAATTTCTAACGCTTTTGAAGAAAATAATTTGACGACCATCATGTTCCACAAATTCTCAAGCAGAGAGAAGTCTAAGATTGCGCTGGCCAAGCAAGTGACCGGCTACTAATATACAAGTGTATTCTGTATGTGATCGTGCATTCTTGTTGTATATCCATGGTCGCCGTTCTTTCATCATGCGTACTGCAGATGGCTCGGTATTACTGTTGTTCCTGTTTCTTCGCATTCCTTCAATGTTCAAGGTTTTAAATAAATTACTTTATCAAAGCTCAACAATTTAAAATATTTCTCAATAAAAATTGAGTAGAACAAAAGTTAATATATTGAGAAGTGGAAGTGACATAATGAAAACCTTATAAAAAAGTGCATTTGAGACTCTTACATTGTATATTTAATTTATTTTATATCATTGAGAGAACTTCATTATATATTGGTTGATTCCTAAAAAAATAGATAATATCTAAAGAAGTTAAGAATTTAGAAGCATAAATGAAAAAATAGTTAATTACCCTTTCATATTGTAGATTCTACAGCTCGTGAAAGCAATCAATTTCTCATTAACTACACGCGAATGATAATATAAAAAATATGAGCTTAATCTTTATTAAAACCAAAATTTTTTAGTTTCTCTCCCTCCTCCCACTCTCTCTCCAATCTAATTTCCAAGCGTGTTCAAATTAACCAGTCAAGTCTTTTAATCCTTTAATCCTTTATAGAATTTCTATAGAGAAAGGAAAAAATAGAAAAAGAGAATTAACGAGAAAAACTTTGGTGGATAGCGAGAAGAGACGAGAAGAAAAAGAGAGGAGAGATAGTTGGATAATAAATCCGTTATGATTTGGTAACCTCTAACTTGTCTTCATAAAAAAACAAACAAAACCAAGGAATGCCACCATTTTTAGGATAAGAACTTCTGATCTAACACATTCTGGCAATGTTCTAGGAAAGTCGTTGTCCATTCAGGCTTTGATCCTCTCTTCTCCCTCTGATTCTTGATCCTTTTCATAAGCAACTCTTTCCGGCTGCTTAAACCAAGTTCATCACGCACGTTCTTTTGTCCTAGTCTGCTTTATTATAATACGAGGGGAAATCATTAAGTAAGCTACAAATGTATATAGAAATGAAACAAATAAGAATACTGAATGAAAGCTATTTTTATTATTCTAGAAAGCATAATCTTTCTATACATTGAGTATCTGTCCTATCGTTTTACAAGTCCCTCAAAACCAGCAGCATAAAATTCTTTGAGCTGCTGTCTTAATCAGGTGGTGAATTTCCTTAATCAACGTAGCAGATATATGAGGACTTCCCAGTTGAACGAAGGATGAACGAAAACTTTCCAGTTGAACGAAGGATGCTCGAAAACTTCCCAGTTGAATTTTCACAGGCTGCTCAGTTGTCGTGTTGGCAATATGAAGAGGCGCGTTTTCATGCAATAATAACACGCCTTTGAAGAGGAGTTCTGGTCCCATCTGTCGAATGACATTACGAAGTTTCATGATGATGTTATAATATAAGTCGGCATTTACTTTACTCTCGCTGCCAGAACATGGTAAGCAATACCCCATAGTGATTCCAGAAGACTGTGAGCATCACTTTTCCAGCGAAGAAGCTGTACAGGGTGTTGCAGATAACTAAGGGCCGCATAACAGGAAGCCTACCCGCTCGATTGCAGGGGCCGCCTCGACATGAAATGATAATTGGGTAATTTTATCAAAAACATGACAGTTTTGACGTTCACTCCCCCCCTTCCCGACTTTGGAAACTGCTGGCTGCTACAGGCCACCTTCATCTCCCTCCATTCTGCCAATCGACCGAGCCGGCCCCTGCAATCGAGCGGGTAGGCTTCCCGTTATACTGCCCTGTAGTTATCTGCAACACCCTGTACAAAGGGAATTCACCACCTGATTCAGACATTTGCCCAAAGAATTTTATGCTGCTGCTTTTTAGGGGCTTGTGAAACGATGGAACAAGTGCCTAATTGTACGAGGTGCATTCAAGTTCTAAGGCCTCCGATTTTTTTTCTCCGGATTGGAAAGAGATAGAAACATGCGCATTGTTTTAAAATGAGGCCGCGTTCATTGTCAATACATCCCAGAGATGGCAGCACCGTATGGCAGATGGAATTTTACCGCCAGCGGCGAGAATGAGAACTGTTTTAGATACTTAAAATGGCGACGTTTTCCTTACTTGAACAGCCTGCAATCATTCGTTTTCTGAATTTGCATGGTGTGAAACCAATTGAAATTCATCGACAGTTGAAGGAGACATGTGGTGATGGAGTTATGGATGTGTCGAAAGTGCGTTCTTGGGTGCGACAGTTTAATGAAGGCAGAACATCGTGTGACAACAAACCGAAACAACCTCGGGCTCGCACAAGCCGGTCTGACGACATGATCGAGAAAGTGGAGAGAATTGTTTTGGGGGATCGCCGAATGACTGTTGAACAGATCGCCTCCAGAGTTGGCATTTGTGTGGGTTCTGTGCACACAATCCTGTATGACGACCTGAAAATGCGAAAAGTGTCATCCAGGTGGGTGCCACGAATGCTGACGGACGACCACAAGGCTGCCCGTGTGGCATGTTGCCAAGCAATGTTGATGAGCAACGACAGCATGAATGGGACTTTCTTTTCGTCGGTTGTGACAATGGATGAGACGTGGATACCATTTTTCAATCCAGAAACAAAGCGCCAGTCAGCTCAATGGAAGCACACAGATTCACCGCCACCAAAAAAATTTCGGGTAACTGCCAGTGCTGAAAAAATGATGGAGTCCATGTTCTGGGACAGCGAGGGCGTAATCCTTACCCATTGCGTTCCAAAGGGCACCACGGTAACAGGTGCATCCTACGAAAATGTTTTGAAGAACAAATTCCTTCCTGCACTGCAACAAAAACGTCCGGGAAGGGCTGCGCGTGTGCTGTTTCACCAAGACAACGCACCCGCACATCGAGCTAATGTTACGCAACAGTTTCTTCGTGATAACAACTTTCAAGTGATTCCTCATGCTCCCTACTCACCTGATCTGGCTCCTAGTGACTTTTGGCTTTTTCCAACAATGAAAGACACTCTCCGTGGCCGCACATTCACCAGCCGTGCTGCTATTGCCTCAGCGATTTTCCAGTGGTCAAAACAGACTCCTAAAGAAGCCTTCGCCGCTGCCATGGAATCATGGCGTCAGCGTTGTGAAAAATGTGTACGTCTGCAGGGCGATTACGTCGAGAAGTAACGCCAGTTTCATCGATTTCGGGTGAGTAGTTAATTAGAAAAAAAATCGGAGGCCTTAGAACTTGAATGCACCTCGTACAGGGAGATTATGTGGAGAAATAAAATTCGTTTTCAAGTCAGCACTCTTATTTGTTTCATTTCTATATCCAATTGTAACTTACTTACTGATTTTCCCTCGTACATATACTGTGCTAAATCTTAAATTGTCGTTAATAATAATTGGAACAGGAAACTGTGAATTTGGTGTTCTTCCATTTGGTAATAAATAATGTTGTTGCAATTCTAGAAGAGACAATTTCTAATGAGATCATTATCTTTTTTGTTTAATTTTCAGAAATTTAAAATATTCCAAACGGAAAGTTTTCTAATAGACACACGCTTCCAACTCATCCTCTTATTCTTGGTAAGCAATTATTTGACTCTCAGCGACCTTGCACTCAAATTTACCACTATGTAGGCTTCCATATGACGACGAAGACTCACATTAAATAACAAAGACTCGAACCCCCATAAACCTAAATATAACGAAAGAGAGTTTCATATGCGGAACATTTTACTCTTAATGAGAGTTCTTATCCTTCAGCAGTTTTTTATTCTATAACTCTCGATCTAAATCATTAACATATTTTGTACATTCGATTTGCTCTCTTTGCGTTCCCTATCATTAATTTCTTTTGGCCTAACAAGCGCTGTTTTTTTTATTTCAAACTAAACATAACTCTTCATTTATAAAGTTAAAAATTCTTAGTATCCTGGTAATAATGTAAAATAGACGACCCAAAGTATTAAAGTTCTGAAGTATTTCTTCGGCTCTATTTGATTCCAAAGGTTTTATATTCAAATGATGAGAAATTCAAAAATAACCTCTGAAAACTAACTGTACGTCTAGCAAATCTTCTTATTAGCGACTATTTTTGAAAATACCATTGCTCCCATATCAATTTTTTTGGCAAACATCAATCTTTTAACCTGCCAATCGTCGACGGTTTGGTGCACTATGAGTTCGAATCATCTGGACAGACTATCACTGGTCATTTCTATATGCAAATTACTTGACGCATTTCAGAAAAATTGGCGACTCAAAAGCAGAGACTATAAACTGTGCGATATCTAATCATACATTGCTTATTTTGCAGCAATTCCCCATCGAGAAAAAAAAATCTGTCATCAATCAACCACAATACAGTGAAAGTAAAAATGAACCTCAAGGGACGCATTTTGCAAGTAAGGAGGACATCAACTCGAAAGAGATTACCAAACTTTCGAAGATTCCAAAACAAGCCTTCTTGCGTGTGTGTATAGTGTGAATTAAGAAATTATAGTTTATGTTCAAATAAACCACACGTTTACCGCATGTTGAACAAAAATTTGTCATTCTGCTTAGATGGCATTATGCAAAGTGACCTACACTATTTAGCAAATAATGTATCTCATACAAAAATAACGACCCAATTTTTACATTACTATTTTTAATTTATGTATTAAATTCTCTTCATTATTTTAAAGATATGATAAGCAACGTAGATAATATTCGTGTAGTCTAATTTAAATTTGTGATAACGACAGTTTAAGCGCATAGGTATACCGAAGCAAGAGAGGGAGAACGTAAAAAAAATGCCACTGTCGGTTTAATAAAACTAAGCGGCTGTTTGTTGTTTGTCGTCGGCAATTTTAATCAGCGGCAAGAACCCACAAACATTCCTTTGAAAATGAATTTCTTTTTTTATTTATTTTCGTTCCCGATTTCCTCTAATATTTCCTTGTGGGGGCCCGTCTTCGTGTACGACCTCACGTGTTCGTCTCACTTCTATTTCGTGTTCGTGACGATGCAGAGGAAGGTTTTATTTGCGCATGCGCTTGCCTCACTACTCCGGCTGTAAGAAGCCCCAGAGCAATTTTCTTGAGCTGTACGTGCGAGGCTTAAGGCATGGGCGTGCAGAGCTTTCTCCCTCTTCGATCAGAACCATTTTCTTGAAAGGAATATTCACCCAACTGTCAATCTTAGCGAAATCTTCTTCTTTTCTCTTTTGCTGCCTTTAATTCTCCGTGCAAAACGGCGAGTGCGTCGCCGTGTTTTCCCATTAGATCCCGTAAGTCGTCGAGGGAAAGTAAGAAGGATGGGTCGGAGAGCGGGAAAGCGAAAAAGAACCATTATCTCCCACCGTTCTGACTTGAGGGTCATAAAAATGTCGTATAGAAAAAAAAAAAGAAGAAGTAGAGAGACAGAGGCTACCTGAGCCAGAAATAGAGTGAGAAAGTGATAACGATCCTCGCCGCCCACGCTATCCCTCATGTGTGACAAGGACTTGTTTTATAGGGAGATGCTCTCCATCAAAATGCGCCAACCTAAACAAATTCTATAAGACGAGAAAATTCTATTTCACCATTACCGCCTTTCATGTTTTGGTAAAAAAAAAGCAAAAAAAAACGGTGACTGAATTTTAAAACAAATCTGATGAATAAAGTATGAAGTTAAGAAAAACTTTTGCAAACTGTTAAATACAAGAATCCTTTGCAGCCTGAATGAATTTCAAAATGCACATCAACAGAAGAAAAAGAACAACTTTTAATTAAAGAGTGCTTTCTAAAACGCATAAACAAGAAATATCATTAACTTTTGTTTATTACAGAAACGTATTCAACATAAATAGAAGGTGTTCCAAAAGTCTGGTCTCACAGGGACTATTGAAATTTTGCAGATGTAGAATGCACATAGTTGAATAATATCGCTACATTATAGACTCTGTTCCATTGCTGAATGCTACGTTATCACACGCAAGGTACGAATAACTTTCCAAGCTAGTATAAATATCTAGAAGGCTCAAGAGTTAAGATTTCTTGCTGTAATGCTTTTCCCAACTGAAATAAAGGCTGTAATAATCTGCCTATTACAAGCCAGTATTTGGAATGTAAATCTTTTATTGTCCCTTAAGCGGTTTTACGGTTCTTATAGGTCCCGATGATATATAATATTAGCCCTGGTTATTACATGCATCAAGAAAAGGTTTTGCATAATAAATTATAGCAAGTAATACCAAAGAATACCACTAAACAGCCAACAGACAGAGCAAAAGATCAACAAACTCATTTGCATGTACTTCATATAAAAATGGAGAATTTCCACAACAAAACTCATTATTTTCGTCTTTATCTTCAGTACTACTAAAATAACTATAAAGCATGATTTGTATTCTTAAGAAGAACATAGGAAGACACCGCGTTATTGCCTTTGCAGCCATAAAATGCTGGATATCGTTTTATCGTTTGACCGTGCTCGCACCTATCTTTACGAAATTTGGACGGGAGGTGAGAACAAAACCACACCGGTATCGAAGTAGAAACGCATTTGAAAATTGTATGTAAGCTTTCTACGGAAATAGCATGAACAGGTACGGTTTGTCTGCAACGACTTTTACGCTAGTTGCCAACAAAATCCTCCCAACGAAACTCCGATAATCTACGTATACGATAGTCATCTCGTTTAGCCTAATGCTTTCTTAAAATGCTGTATTTTTAAGAAAAGATAAATTTTTATGGCAAAGTAACCTATTTAAAACAGAAAACATTGTATATTATTCTAGTAAAAGTTTCATCATTGGCTGTTGACATGTAAATAATATTGTGAGGCAAATCAGTCTCCCAAAGTAATCACAGCCGTGATGATAACCATATTCGGAAATACGAACAAGTAATTTCAATAAGCTTAATTTCAGGAATACATTCCCCATATGTAGTCAGCAAAAAAACGTTATTACAACATGCGGTCCGGAAATGCATGGTTTCCGACTTAAGAAAGCGTATTTATGACACCTTTTTACATTTCCCTAAAGGAGATATTCAAAATGCCCACCCGCTGCATGTGCACAAGTCTCACATAGATCTCTCATGGCCCTACGAGACGGTCCCAAATTCCTGAGTTTTTACTTACAGGGTCGGGACACATTAATATGACCACCTGCTAGTATCCGGAATATCCACCTTTGGCGGTAAGCACAGCAGCTAGTCGACGTGGCAGTGAGTCAATAAGTCCTCGGAAGGTGGTTGCAGGTATCTGGGACGATCTGCCGCAATACAGTACTCCCACTGGGGCATCAATCGGTTAATACCGTCCGCAAAAAAGTCTGCTTTCTGCTGCTCTCTGAACCATGCCCGAACAGCGTCCTTAACCTCCCATCATTGGCGAATCGTCGAACTTTCAGTGCCTTCTTTAAAGGACCAACCACGTGAAAATCACATATTGAGTGGCAGTAAGGAGAGTGTGGCAGAACTTGCCACTGCATTTTGGTTATTACTTCCTGCACCAGTCTCGCAACATGTGGCCTAGCATTGTCCTAGAGGAGGATCACCCCATCACTGAGCTTACCAGGACGCTTGTTTTTCACAGCTTGACGCAAGTTCTGCAGTATCTTGGTGTATGCGATAGCATTAATAAGGGTTTTGGGTTCCATAAACTCCAAAAGCAGAGGACCGCCGGAATCAAAGAAACACTTACGCATAACCTTCCCGGCCGAACTTTGCGACTTGAATTTTTTGGGCCGTGGTGACGATGGATGCTTCCACTGCATTGTGGATACCTTCCTGGAGGGTTCCCAATAATAGCACCAGGTCTCATCTACCGCGATAATCTTCTTCAAAAACGCTTCCCCCTCACGATTGTCACGTTCCAAATGATCCAAACAGCAGCTGAAACACAGCTCTTTGTGCTCTTCCGTGAGCATTTGGGGTACTCACTGACAGCAGACCTTGCCATATCCCAAGCTTTTCACTACAACATATGCGGAACCAATACTGACGTTGTGATTCTTCGCAAGTGACCGTATGCTGATCTGCCTGTCCTCACAAATTGACATATCCATGCCTGTCTTCAATTGATCGGTGATGGCCACGTTTGCTTGGCCCCGGACATGGTTTATCATCCGTTTCCACACGACCATTATGGAATATTTTGGCCCAACGCACCACAGTTGCTTTCGAGACACATGCTTCTCCATAAACATTCAACATCCGAGCATGAATGTCAACTGGTGGAATGTCTTCATCTGCTGGCAGAAACATTATTACTGCTCGTTGAGTCAGTTTTGGACGGAAATTTAATTGGAGGGTCCATTGTAACACAAACGAATTACGAGTATAAGCCTAACGTAACTTCCCACAGCAGTGCTTATCAGAACAAGCAGACGATACGTCAACAATCACCCGTTTGCCTCGTGTCTGCGCACTCACGTGCTCGCGCGTTACAGCCCGAATCACTTTCATTTGAACATGCCTTATATTTATATATTTTTAAAAAAACCTCTGCAATTCCGAAGCAACCCCTAGATGTTCGGTTGCTTCGGGCTGTCGCGGGGCTGTTTCGGATAAACTGATTTTTCGCCATTTTAATGAAATACAAGGTAACTTTATTATCAAAGTGCACGAAAATGTTACCATAACTTGCCTAATATTATCACATTATAAAAAATTACAATACCTTGACTAGCAGCCTTGACATGTCTACTGCGGCTTTCACTTTCTGTATCTTCTGGTGCTCGCTTCATATCTTCCCTGAAAGGCAGACCTTGCCCTCTTTTCGTAAGTTCTAATCAAACGTGTCCGAACCAACTCTCTTTGTTGTGTCCGAATCAGCCCCACCACGCCAGAAATCAAATAAAACTTTGTTAAGGCCTAACGACGCACATGGCCGAAATGAAACTGTAACACGTTTAAGTATAGTACTGTCCCTCAGGAATAATTGTCTAACTGTTAACATTTCTCGTACAACCTCTCTACAAATTCACGAACAAAACTAACTCAAAAATTTTTTTCACACTCCCGAAAACAAATTTTATTACTTATTTACTTACCTTATTAAATTTATTTTCATAATCTATGTTTCACCCTAGGGAAAATTTTTTTTAGGCAGCTCGCGAATAGTTTTAATTGAAATACTTCATGGTTAAGGTTGCCTTTGACTTCCTTTTCAGGTGAGTATGATTCTTGGAAGCCTGAAGTACGCGAACGTATTGTTCTAGTTGACACTTGAAGGTTGGGGGATGACGTGATGCTGAATGATCTCCAGTGGTGGAAGACGCCATTCGGAGGATGGCAGGTTCGTCTCTTGCAGAAATCAAAGATGACCTTCTCGTTTGAGGATACTTGCCATAACCTTCATGATAAATAAAGAAATTATGGACGACGGTTTTGAACTTACCAATTAACGCAGTAATCATTCAATTTTTCCGCAGTTTTTAAAAGCTGATTTCGTACCTCGTCCCATGCTGAATTTATACAATACAAATAATAGATTAAGTTCTGTAGTAAACTAATAATGACATCGACTTTTAAAGAGAGCTCATGTAAATTTTTACGGGACATTCCAATATTCCAAAGGTGGTGATATAGTTTTGTTAACCTATTTCTATTGAACTATTCCGAGCTATTTCTACGGAACTGTTCCTTAACTTTTATCAATAATTATTTATTTTCTGACAACATCTGATTCATGTTTACTAATCGTATTATATTCAAAATGTTTATTCAAACAGAAAAAAATTTAACATTGAAGTTGGTCCTATGATTTTTGCCCAAGACTATATAATAAAATAAAACCGTATCTTCAAATTTTAATATATTTTTATTTTTATTACAAAAATACATTGCATTTTATAATTAATTAAAACTTTTGAACAATAAAATAAACTCTGAAGAAAGTTTTCTTTCATTTTCTTTACCGGTATTACCAAAATGCATTTTTTATTAGAAAACCGGTATTACCGGTAACAACATCCCTAGTCGCTTTGTTTGCGTTTTCGCTGTTGACATTATCTTCGGAATGGAAATTCTTGAACTTTGCTGGGTTCAATAGTCTTTCATGTGTATTGATGTGTACTTAACGTTCACGACCTCAGGCTCAATTCGCCCAAAGGGCAAAGGGAAAAGATTCATGCTTATTCTAAAAAATCCGATGTGGACACCACAGACTTCCTTGTACGTCTATTAAATACATTTACACATTTTTTGCTGTACTTCATTTAAACTTATTTCATTTGAAAGTGAGATACGATCCTCCAATTCTTTAATAAAGAGGACAGTTACACAGTTACTAAAATGTTAGTTTTTATTAATATCAAATATTTAAACAATTATTAATTCAACAATCTTACCTTACAAGGGGAAAACAGGGATTTTGGGGCACCGATTTGAAACACTGCATGTGTGAATAGTACACTGTTTACGTGTCTTCATCACAAAATACTAACAGGCAATATTTAATTATATGCAAGAAAAATGGCCTTAAAAATTTCCTTAACATTATATATTAGTTTATATATTAATTTTGTTTCATGTCGCTCAGATAGATATGTGTTTGTATACATATTTTTGTCCCAGCCGATTGCAATCAAAAGGGGAAGTGCACAACTAGATGTTACGAGGGGAGATCAAAAAGTAAGTTGCACTTCTACGGTATGGCCATTTATTACACCACCTATACAAAAGCAACACGGCTATAGCAGCATACAATGTAGGTTCACTTTTCCGCAGTCCCCAAGAGACCCTAAACATTTATCCGAACGATCAACCAACTTTTCGATTCCGGATGCATAGAAATCTCCTCCAGCGTTTTGTAACCACACGGTGACAGCCGCTTTCACCTCCTCATCGTTTCGAAATTCTTGTCCACCGAGTTCCGTTTTGAGCTTACCGAAAAGATGAAAGTCGCATGGCGCTAAGTCGGGACTGTTTGGAGGATGTTCCCAAACCTCCCACTTGAATCGTTGCAGCAGTTCGCACGTTTGGCGGGCCTTGTGAGGTGTTGCGTTATCGTGCAACAAAATCACACCGGCGCTCAATTTCCATATACAGCAGTGATTTCACGATGAATGTCCGTGCAATTCACCCGTTTGGCCCATAGAAATCGGATTGCTGCTCGCACCTCAAGTTTGGGGTGGACGTCCAGTTGACGCGACATTGCTTTTAGCCCGCTAATCACACAAAACACGACGGGAAACCACAGCAACCGTCCTATTCGACGTCTGCAAAGTTAATGTCCCTTTCTCCGCTTTGCCCAAGATTGCGACGCACAGCGCACTCCTGCGGCGAGTTAGTGCAACTTACTTTTTGATCTCCCCTCGTACATCAGCCCTAAATATATACAAAATTTCAACACATTCTACGGCTAATCGTTTTTGAGTTATGCGAGATATATACGTACATACGTCACACCGAAAATAGTCAAAATGGATTCAGGGATGGCCAAAATGGATATTTCCGTTGAAATCTGAAAAACCTTTATTTCAAGGAAGTGAAAAGAATGAAGATACTTCTCGGTTTCTACTGAAAAATAGAAGAAAAAAATAGAAAAATATTTTTCAAACATAACGGGAAAAATTATTATAGGATTAAATGTGACCTAATCATTGAAATTAAGTCTAAATTAATAGACTGATGACAGGGAAGTTAAATTAAAAAAAAAAATTGGCGAATACTGGGCGAGTGGAATTTCGGTCTCCATAGTGAGGATATCGCTATTGCATTAAACGAATCGTTAATTTTATAATTAAATCTTGTTTTTTTACATGCATTTTTTCCTTTCGGTGGTTCTTTGTTAAAGAGAAAATGGTAATATATAATTTCAGAATTTTGTGTGATTTACTGATTGTTAATTGTTTGGATACATTTGGTATTCATTTATTGATTCATTTTAATCTTTGCAACTCATTCCATTTCCGAACATTCTTTTATTCATGGCCAAGTTTTTTGTTATCATCTAACTTCAAAATGGCTAATGTTTAATTAGTTAATATGACTGTAGAGCAGTTTTTAATATGACTATAGAGCAAGCCCTTAAAACAAATTTTGGAATCTTGCACAATAATGAATTCCGTACGAGCCTCGAGTTTCTATACGGAAAAGTTAATTAAAAAATTAAAAGTTAAAAATTTTAATCATTGTAATCATCTAAACTGACAATAAAAAGCTACCTAGTATGAATCGAGTAGCCAAAAGAAACATATGGCAATCGATAGAGCAAGGGTTGACCTGAAAATCCTTACGGCAGAGAGCATCCGTACTGAGTGCTAGGCCAAAGTGAAGTTCACATGCGAGTGTATTGGAGTTACATCAGTTCCGCTTAAAGACACTGAAAGGATATCAAAGCACAGCAGGAGCATTGAAAGTAATTACGTACATGAATTCTGTACTCGATTTCAGCTGCAATAACAAGATTGCATATTAAACATACTGCATTAACGTTTGAACTATCTTGTACTTTTTAATTGCTTCACAAAAAATACTTTGACTTAAAGTCAAACATCTTATGTGTTTGCCTAATATGAAGTCTTTTTTATTGCAGCTGG
>JAHWFO010092776.1:2546006-2572109 GCA_023313115.1 Rhysida immarginata | reverse complement strand
AAAAAAAATGTTTCAGACAAAATGTACGTAGTTTTTTATGTAGGACCTGAATCTGCAATAAAAAATAGGGGTTCCCATTTGAAATTTTAAAGTTGCCCCCCGCCCCACCCCCAGGGGCCGGGGGGGGGTGGGCTAATTTTAGCACCAGCAGATGCCCCCTCGAAAATAATCAACTTTGGATTCTACGCATTTTTTCGTGTGAAGCTTATTTTTCGAGTTATTCTGCTTTGTCAACTTAAAATTTACACCCTGTATTATGCAGCTGGCATATCCAAATTGATCTCACGGTAAGAAAAATGCATTGCCGTCGGTGGTGGATATACAGGTGTATCTAAACTCCTGTCACAAACTCTGGTAGTGATTCTCCATAGCGAGATAAATATGATTCGGATAACGAACCGTTTGAGATTTCCGCAGTTAAAATTGAAGTTTCAGCAGCTGGTTTTTCTACTCTGTGAATGGCAGGTGCCATGCGGAGAAGCTAACAATGCTTGTAAATTTTTGAATAAGAACACCTATATGCTATTCTGTTCTCCTGGCAATATTCAGCCGATTCTAAAACATTTTGAGATAATTCTAGTTGAGCTGAATGAGCGAAGCTCTTTACCGACGAGAATGTAAAACCTTTGTCCTCTAACTCCTCCGACACCACTTGACCAATTTCAACCAAATTTTGCTCAATTAATCCTATTAGGACATAGATGGATTTGAAGTATTTTCAGAAAAATCGATCAAGCCATCGAGGAATAATCAGCAGAAAAAGAATTTTCTCTATGATTTGCTATAGAGAAAATCATGCGCTAAGAAAAAATTCTTTTTACCTCTAAAATCGATTCAACAATGAAAAATGAAATGTAAACAATAATAAAGCGCGCCAAATAGAATTTTTTCATTGAATATACGGCGAAGCCCTATTCAATTCTTTTTTCGAGAGCAAATTTTCAAACGCTATTTTTCGAGTTCTAAGAATTTTTTTGGACAACTTTTTGTAATCAGTAAGTGCTAGAACTTCTAATCTATGTATGAAAATTAAATTTGAGATTTTAGCTGCATTTTTTACCGAGGAATTAACGTTTTCTTTTTACATAGGAATAACATTATTGACAAATCTCATCGATTTTATCCATTTTATCGAGTTCTAAGATATTTATATCGACTAATTTTTCACCAAAAAGATGCTAGTATACACACTCTACGTCGGAAAAGTAAGTTCGAGGAATAAAGTACGTTTGGAGATGAGATATTAACTTTTTCTTTTTACATAGAATTAACATTGTTGGTCATTATCAACTGCTTTAATCGATTCTAGACGTATATTTTCCAACTGACAACCCTTGAGGTTTTATTTTAACTGTTCAATTGTTTACAACAACCTCATCTAAATATTTGAGAAGAGATAACGTCATAACTCAAACTTAACAGTTAAAACATCTTTTGTTTGTTTTAGTTTATTGCATTTCTCCTATTAATTTCGCAATTTCAAACAGATTATACCGCCACGACCACGTCGAAGAGGCAACATAGGAAGGCGAACAGCAAACACATAGTTCTTCATTACCCCCCCGACTAATCAACTTAGCTCTTTTTTGCAAGTGCCCGTTGGCACGCGTTGCACACCTAGTTTACAAAGGAATGTGTAAGAACGCAGTGAGCACTTGCTTCACGATGTCTGACTACTTAACCATTTCCACCAGTTTCGGACCAAACTCCGATGTCACAAGCTCGCCAACCTCCTTACTCATTAAATTTTCTCCCCTGTTGGCTTTGTGCTACGTCTAAAAATTAAATTGACGTTAAAGTTCAGAGATTTCAGGAAGCAGAGAACAACATGCAAACTGAGATAAATTAGCTGAACGCAATCACTTAAGAGAGAATTCCTGACAAATATAACAGTAAGTATAGCCATCGGATTATGTGTGCACTTGCAGCAGTGAGTAAGCATCAGAGTAAGTATGTGCCGCTAGAATGAGACTTTTTTTTCTTCTAAGAAATTGAATTTCCTTCAAAAAAAGGAGGTTATCAATTCGATGCGTATGTTTGTAATATTGTTGGAATTGCACAATATTCATATATGTTAGTCTGTGTGAGCTTCTAAACAAGTATGCCAAATTTCATATGTGTGTGTGTGTATGTATGTATGTTTGTATGTATGTTTCTCCACGTATTTCTGAGAAACTAGAAATCGAATTGCAATAATTCTTCTTTTATTGTATTAAGAATCTTTCAACTTAAGGATAAATCCAAGTTTCATCAAAATCGGTTCAGTAGTTTTCAAGATATGGACTGATATAGCTAGGCTATATGGGCTGATATAGTTTTTTATACTCTGTTTAATCTTTTTATGGCATAAGTTTTGATAATTATCATTTTTAGGTTTTCTAGTTCTAATCGAAATATTAGGAAGGCACTTTTATCAATAGATTTTGGTAGATTGAAAAATTCGTTTATAGCTTCTAATAAGTCCTAATTGTAAATGCTTTTCTATCTACATATTAATTTTGATGTATATTAGTAGACAGTGGATGCTTAATAGAATATTATGGTAATAAATTGTGGAATAAAAATAATCCAATGTGATTCTTTTCTTCGAATGTAATCTAATAAATCCAACAGATTAGAATTGACAAAGATGCGTACCACTTAATCCACTAGTGTAATTAACTCATTATTAAAAATGAAAAATAACAGAAAAGTTCTAATAGCTATAATGGACATAAACTTTAATCAAAAATCGTCTCTCGCATAACAAATAAATCGCCAAACAAATGTGTACCTATTGGATCACACTTTTAAAAGAATTCGACATGCTTAAAGTAAAATTCTTGTTTTTTTTAATTGAAATTCCAAAATCTTTAATCTCCTGCCAGATTATGATTTTATTCTTTAAGTATCATTATAGAATTCAAAACAAAAAACATCTTCTGATACCTCCATCTATTTATCACTCTGCCTTTCTTCTTTCATCCAGTAGGAAACCTGCTAATTCGTTTTCGAATTAAATCTCGAAACTTATAAAGGCTGTGAACCCCTAAAAGAAGCCGAAGAATAAAAACAATAAACAAAAGCACGAAAGGGAAAGAACGTTATATATATTTTTTAATGAAGCTCACCCGACCATCTGGTGCGCTTCCTCCGCTCAACCAGTGAAAGATTAGAAATAAAAATGCGAATCTAAAAAAACAGAGGAAAAGGAAGGAAAGAATGGACTAGAGATGGGATAGAAAAGGGGAAAAAATGAAAACCCTTACGGAAACTGACAATCTTACACAACGTTGCTTGTTTCGACAAGTTTGGTTTTTGTCTATCTTTTTTTTCTCTTTTTGTTTTCCTCGTTTTTCCTTTTCCTGTGTAAATATTGCCTCATACCATTTCGCGACAGCTTCTGCACGAGCAAACGTGTGAATCTCTTTTTTCAGTGAAAAAATAATAATAAAAAGAACTCCCCACACGTTTGTTTCCCCCCCTCTCCATCATTCTTCGTAATTTTGTTATAAATATTTCTATCCTCGAGGGAGTAAAAGCCGCCAAACGAAATCCAATTAAAAGAGAAGTTTCCAATTTCTTTTTGAGGTCCAAGTTTTTCCCTCAAAGGAACAAATATTTAATTTGTAGAAGAGGACCTTTGATTTCATTATCTTTGTTCATTTTTCTCTTTTGAGATCATTCAGTTGGCATTGGATATTTTAATTAATTTAACAGCATTAGTGGGATGGGGTGAGGATTTTTTTGAAGTCGAAGAAATTTTGTCGGTGATTAAAATTTTTACACCAGCTCTTGAATTTTTTTTAACTTCGGAGTAATAGAATATCCCTAATATCTTTGAAAAATTGACTAATGATATTTAAATTTTTAATTGAATTGTGACCACCAGCAACTTTTCTTCATATAATCTTGAGGAATCTAATTGAATTATTCCTTTGTAAACGTTAGTGGGGTCCTTTTCTTTTTAAAATCGATTTTCGAAATCAAGGGGCTTAATTATAATTTAAATATTCATTTGCCGGTTATAAACGACAAAATTGCTTAACTACACAATTTTATCTATCAATCAAATTAAACCAAATTCATAATGCATTATCTAAACTAATCTTTCACCAATCCTATCAGAGTATTAAAGAAAAAATAACTCAATTTCATTAATAATAATAATAATAATAATAATAATAATAATAATAATAATAATGTAGCAACTACAGGGATACAATCCGCCAGATAAACCGAAAGATGAATCCGTTTGTTGCCCCCCAACAGGCCAAACCCCAAAACGGGGTTAATGAAACATATAAAATAAACTAATAAAGAAAGGAAAAATAAAAATAATAATAATTAAAATAACTAAAATAAGTTAAGAGAATAAATAAACATGAAGATCATTAGAGTCTGATAAGCTGACATCCTTAAAATTCTCGTAGTAATTTTTAATTAATTTATTAATAGGATTGATCCGTGCAATGTGCGAATTCCAACGAATAGCAGGTTTGATAATATAACCTCTATGAGTCGCCTTTAATGAAGGAAAGTTAAAATCAGAAAGTAAAGAAAATACCGCAATTCTGTGATGAAAAACACTTAATAAAATATTGAAAAGATTGTTACTTATAATGCGGTTTAAGTTAAAATCTTTATATTGGTGAGATAAAGAAATAATGTTTTTCATACGAGTTGCCACAAAGGAATTAAAACTGACACATTTACGTTGGATTTTGTTCAGGACCTGCGAGTTGCCACCGAACCAAATCCAAACACAATATAGAATTTTGGGACTAACGAAAGCTTTAAATAAAATACTCAGAGTTTTTGGACTAGAAAAAAAATGTATAGATCGCTTTATCATCCCAATACGTCTAGAAATATCCAGATATATCTGGTTGATGTGGCTAACAAAAGAGCAATTGTCAGCCAGCATCACATAATTAATAATAATAATAATAATAATAATAATAATAATAATAATAATAATAATAGAGGAAAGTGACCAAAAGAGGAGTCCCCATTTTGTTTTGACATGTACAGACAGCAAAACTACGAAGTTATAAAAAACATTGAAAAATGTGGAACGTGTATCTAGTTATGCTATTTTATAGGTCTCAATATTAAAAACACCGTAAAATAAAGCAATTTAAAACAAGATAAGAGGAAAAGGGTTTTTTCAAATCAAGCTTTTATAATGTTTTATTTAGTGGCAACAATAAAGCTTAATTTTGCAACAATAAACAATAGATACTATTATATAAGAGTAGGAGTTGTGATAAAATATATTAATTAAAAAATAAATAAAACTCCATTTAATTAAAAGAAAACAAATAAAATAAATAATAGAAACAATGAAAAAAAGTCATCCAATTGATAAATGTAAATGTTGTGTCATCTACATAAGCTCCACACAATTGAAACAAAAGTCTTGTGGAGCTTATGTAGATGAAACACAGATGAAACACAGAAGAAACGAAGATCTAGTGGAGAAATGTTACACGAACACAGGGAGGCTTTAAACAATAGATACATTTAACTCTCACCATAACGAATTGTCCAATTGTCACAACAAACAATTCGTAGTAATGAATTTGTACCATTAGAACACGAGCCAGTGAACCGATTTGAAAAATTTTTTCTTCAACATAAATTATCATCGATCCTGTGTATGTGTGTCAAGTTTCAGCTCCCTAGCTTGTCGGGAAGTTAGTTTAATATTGATTGCAAGATTTGACCTAAACAAACTAACATTGCAAGTTTAATAAAAGCTTTTAAAAACTTCCAAAACATTACTCTTTTCCCCATGTCAAAAAAGTGCTCCAAAACTGGGTCCTCATATTTCATAAAATGAAATGGGCATTAAAAGGGTAAAATATACAAGATTTTCGTACATTATATTGAATGAAAGAGATGTATTTGTTTCCTATAAAAACACTATCATAAATACAGGGTGATCCAAAAGTCAGTTCACCCAAAGATGAAAACCATTAAACATACCGATGTCAAATTTGCAGTTGATATTCTTTAATCAATGCGACACTGATTGAACCTACAGTAAAATGTTCAAAGTGTCCCCCATTCTCCTGCTTGGATAAACGCACGCGACGATATTTATATCTTTCGGTGAACTGACTTTTGGATCACCCTGTAGCAAATTCAAAATATTTTACTGAAATATCAGGTGTTAAATTATTTTAAAGGCATCTTAGATTAAACAAAAAAAACAAAGGCGTATTTTTCCTTAGAAAGTCTTTATAATGTAAAGCTTGGATCCTACAAGATAATTCCAAGAAGAATAAGTAATCGTAAAAATATGAATAATTTAGAAAATTTAAAACTTCAAAAATTAATTTAAAAAAAACAAAAACGTGAAATTTCACAAAATGGCAGGTTTAATTAAAATTCAGAAGAATAAATAAAAATTTCTTAATAAATCAATAATTATTTAAAATAAGCCAATTTTTAGACTTTATAACAAAATTTAGCCTAATAACATTCTGACATTTATGGCCTTATAACAATTTTGACATAATTTTGAACAGATTAATTTATTTATAATTTGCAGTTTGGGGCTGAAAATTTTACTTAATTTAGCACCAGAAATTTCTTGAGTATAGAACTAATGTTGAAGAAGTCCTTGGACGCCAAACTCCTCAATAGTCAAGGCAACGGCGCGAAACGTCAAAACTAACTGGCACGTCAAAAAGATTCCAGTCCCAAAATTATGATGGGCGATCCTTTAGAAACAGATTATGGGCGTATGGAGCCCAGATTAAGAATATCTCATGCATTTTTTTGAATTAATATTATTTCGATAACTATGCATGTTAACTACTTCAAACTTGCATTAATATCTAGCTTTTATAATAAGGAAGGGTAAGTTAGGTTAGATTAGATGAAATCACTTAATTCAAACTCTTGAAACTGAGAAGCATAAAAAGTTTTGATATTCACCAAAAACAATATGTCGTTATTGGAAAAAAAACAGAATGAGTAAACTGTTATACTATCTCAATCTTTCTTTGTTATGCTGCAGCATATTTGCCATAACACTGAAGAATTGAATTATAGCATAAAATATAGAAAATAAAAACTTTTAAAGCACACATTTTTACCTTTTTTAATTATATTTTTTACTTTTAACTGCAGTTTATATCTTTTATTTTATTCTTTTTAGTTTTTATTTAAAGAAAAACATACTTTTATATGATAACTACAAAAACAAAAAAAAAAAACAACAACAAAAAAAAAACTAGGAAACTGCCCAGTCTACTATGTCTGTATCGCGGGAAAGCGTTTACAATGCATTAGGCCAACACCTCCTGACAGAAGGCCTGATATCGGAAACGTCATACATTGTTACATCATCATTAGTCGACCGTAGCCAACACCTCCTAGAAAGAAAGCCTCACACTGAAACGTCACATATTGTTACATCATCTAGGTAGTATTCCCCCGGCGCGGAAAAGCGTAACCACCAAGAGAGAAGCCCTCTGCGATGAAAAGCAATACATTGTTACATCATCATAGTTAGGGCAAATTTATGGCTTATTATTGGTAGAAATACGAATAACAATCCCCTATTTATGATGATGTAACAATGTATTACGTTTCATCGCAGAGGCCTTCTCTCTCAGTGATTACGGGAAAAGTCACCTGATCATAGTAGGCCTAAGAACAAAAATTACACAAGTCCATCGGTTTTCTTTGTTGAATGCAGATAACATTTATGCTTTGACTGAGACCTGGCTGAATTATACCAAAACTGATACGATGTTTTTTGAGAATCATTTTAATGTCTACAGGGAGAATAGATCATCAAACAAACTTGGTTGTGGTGTTTTGCTAGCTATACCCAATAATATACATCCTCGAGAGTCTTTCAATCCTCCATTGATCATATTGATATTGTCGGGGTCAAAGCTAAAATGAATAAATCTATAGTAGGCAATCGAGCGTCGCGAAATCTATTTATCTGGACAGTTTATATTCCACCTTCTATTTCAACAAAGGAATTCGATAAATTCTTAACTGAGTTTGCAGATTTTGCGATATCCCTCGACGGCAATCTAACTATCACCGGTGATTTTATTTATAATGAAGCTAATGGAACTATCTGTTCCTATGTGCTTGCTAACTAGAGAAGACAACTCTCTTCTATGTGGCAACAGGAACTTAATTTAGTTAACTACAATCACATTCTTAATTATCGTAACGGAAAGTTAGATAAAGTGTTTGCCACCATCGAGATTCAAGTGACGTGTTCCTCGAAGCTGTTGGTGGAGGAAGACCATGATCATCCAGCCCACAGTATTGCGGATAAATTACAGTTACAAGACCCTCTGAGGGATTCAACTCCGCCTTATTTTAACTATAAAAAAGCTGACTTTAATTATTTGTTGTATTGTCTTCATTCTATGACATTTGGGAGAATCTTGTCAGAGAACTCCTAGTCGCTATTAGTAACAGCGTTCCTGTGTTTAGACAACCTTCTAAAACTCGTAAATATAGATTTCCTTACTAGAATAAGCAAAATACCATAAATTTATGGAAACTTAAGCAAATTCTGCATAAAAAGTATAAAAATGACAAATCTCCTCAACGTTATAATGACTTTAAATTAGCTAGAACAGCTTTCAAAAATGCCTATAAGAAGGATATTCGCAGTATTATTCGACATTAGAAAAGAGTATTAACTCTACTACGAACTTTTGAGAAGTCACAAAGACCCTTCTCTGTAAACAAAAATTGAAGCCTTCGATTTCAGCAGATGTATCGACAGAAGACCTCGCAACGCATTTTTTGAAAGCATAGTGAATAATGATGAATCGTTGGAACCAGTTGCTCAGAGATTACAGAGTTTTTAGAGTGGTATCCATACGAAATTATCTATTCCAAAAATTGCCGAGGGTGACATACTAAATTTAGCTAAGCGCATTACAGCCTCCAAATTCTTGGACAATAATGGCATTCCTGATTATTTTTTAAAGGCTGCCTGGAGGCGATGATTATTCCAATTTGCCTCTTAATTAATAAATCTCTGTCCTTGGGACAATATTTTACTTCATGGAAAACAGTTCGGATAGTCCCAATTCCTAAGATCAAGAACCCAAAAATGGTTGAGGATTATCGCCCGATAACATTGATCACTTATCCGGCAAAGTTATTGGAGGCATATGTTGCCAGATGAACAACATCCTTTCCGTAGCCGACGTACGGTTCTCATTAATTTATCGCATTTGGTTCTTCATTTGGACCGGTTCTTCATTTGAACTATTCTTCAACACTACCTGGTTCTTCATTTGGACAGCAGGGAACAGGTTGACGTAATTTATCTGGAATTTCGAAAGGCGTTCGATAGAGTTAACATTCTAGTTTTCCTGACGAAATTAAAATATATTGGCTTATCCGACGGCCTTCCGAATTGGTTCTCTTCCCTACTAACTGAGAGATTTTTTTACCTTTAACGGACGTTATATCATCAACAAGACTAGGAGAATCCGTAGCGGAGTTCCTCAGGGTTCTCCGCTCGGACCAATCCTTTTTAATATTTTCATTGCTACTTAGTCTCGACTGTTAATAATGAAAATGTTCACTGTCTACTATATGCAGATGGTTTGAAGATTTTTCTTCGTATTCGCTGTTGGGAAGATTGTTATACATTGAATGAAATGCTTGGTAACATTTTTACATGGTCAATCAAGAATGGTTTGTTGCTGAATGCCCGTAAGACTGTGAACTTTATCTATAGATACCGCTTGGGCGATCGGGTTTTTAGAATATCGAAATAAAATTAAGGATCTGGGTATTGTTTTTCAGTTCACTCTTTTGTTTTCTCTGCATTTGGAGGATTCTTGACCTAAGCAAAAGGTTTGGGATTCTGAAAAGGCTTACCAACTTCTTTATCAGACCCCAAAATCTTTTGACACTTTATCGTTCTATAATAATTCCAAAATTAATATACGGATTTGGTTTTCGTTATTTGCTTTCGAGAACTGAGAATTATAGAAAGTTTTTATATAACAAATTATTTGTTGACGACACCTTCAAGGTCAGTTCTAACATTTTTGATCTGTAGCACATTATATGTAATTTTTTATGAACCTTTTAATTGCTATTTTTAACGGATGACTATGGATCCCACGAACCCTACAATATATTAGGATTCGTATCCTGGTCTCCAAAAGAAACCCACAGACCCAACTAATTAATATAGATTCAGCATTCAAGCCAATTCAATCGTAATAGAATTTCACAGAATATTGATATCTTTCATGACTTCGGCATACCTCTTTTGTAACGTTGCCTCTTCTTAGGCTCCTTTTACCTCGTGGTGGATTCGTCCGTTGGGGGTCAATACTGTCATGATGATTGACAGCCGATTACAAATTATTATTATTATTATTATTATTATTATTATTATTATTATTCTAAGTCTTCAGGAATTGATGGAATTAGGGCAGGGGAAATTAGAAGTAATGGAAAAATTTTTGTAAAACCATTTAGTCTCGTACAATCATTGTATATAACGGTTATATTGAAGACAAATGAATGGCCGCAGCAGATGAAAATGTCAAAGGTTAGACCAATCTATAAGAAAGATAAAAAGACAGATTTAAATAATTATCGACCAATTATTATTACAAAAATTTTTGAAAATTGGATTAAAAAAAACTGGAGGAATTTTGGGAAAAGAACAATATTTTTGGTAAAGAAATATATGGTTATAGAAAAAAAATATCAACCCAAAGTTTATTAGTGGAATTGACACAAAATTAGACAAATCTTTTCATCATGGTGCTAATTCAACAGTTATTTTTATGGATTTAAATAAAGCCTATGATATTTTGTTTTTAAAATTAGAACAATATGGTATAAGAGGACACTGTTTAAATTTGTTGAAAGGAATGTATACGAATAGAATGCAAAAAAAGTTAAGGTAAATAACTTTGAAAGTTCAATTTGTGAAATTACAAATGGTATTCCTCAAGGGTCAATATTAAGTCCAATAATGTTTAACATTTTTATAAATGATCTCCCAATTATGTCCCTAATACACAATTATATATATATGCAGATTATGTTGCTTTACTAACTGTGCATAAAAATGAAGAAAGAGTTTTAAGAGATACGCAGAAAAATTTAGCTCTAAAAATTAAATGGATAAAAAATAATGAGTTTAAATCTGAATAAAACACATTTAATGAAATTTATAATTCCACATAAACAATATGATAATTTCTTGACGCAAAAGTTGTTTTTTTTTCATAAAATGGAGTGTATGGAGAACATGGTGGATTGGAAAGAAATTGCATATGTAAATGTCCAAAAATCCAAGAAGTTAAAAACATAAAATATTTATGTTAGAAAATTATTATATCATACACACTTTGAATCAAGAATACGCTATGGTCTGTTGGTTTATCATCATGGAACACAATTTTCAAAAGTAAAAGACTTGCAAGATAGAATTATAAAATCAATGGTTGCTGGAACACATTTGGAAAAAAAACAGCTTATTAAATACTTATAAAAAATTAGGAATAAAAAAGTTTCAGATTTGATAGAATATTTGATTATTATAGAAATTTTTTTTTCAAAAAAATATTTAGTTAAAAGAGAAACTCAATATGGTTTAAGGAGACAATATGAATGTGTAGTACCAAATTTTTTAACTTATATGGTGCAAGAGGAAAAAAATATTACATCCCACAGATTTTTAACAGACTCCCAACATGGATATTACGTTTAATAACATATAGAGTATTAAAAAATTGTCTATTAATTTGGAAAAATTACTTGTGATTATTAGAATTATTGTTGTCATTTGTGAACTTTGTTTATATTTTGTATAAAGTGGAATTTGTTTTTGTATGTTAAATTTTTTTTTTTTGTTCTTGGTTACGTAACTTTTTGTCCCTATAATTCCATATAACCCTTATAGTAGGATTCGGGAATTGTATAGAATTTTAAATAAATTTTAAATAAATAAAATAAAAATTATTATTATTATTAAAACTAAAAATTGAGACATGAATTATCATCGAGAAGAATACGTTGGGGAAAGTTTCATCGCTATTGTTAGTTAGGAAGCGAGCGAAATATTGATTACAAAATTTGCGCACAAACACACGAACAAGTGAAGTTAAATAAAAGTGTATAATAATAAAAACGTGTTGACGAAGCAGCACGAATCATAGTGCCTGATTGGAATCGACTTCATTCGTCAATTACATTGTACGGAAACAATCGGTTCATAAACTTACTAAGAATAATTCTTAATATTGGAGGAATAATTTTGTGTCCTTGAGGTTCTCTAATTTGGAGTGAATTTGCTAACCTATTAAAAACAAAGTGACTAGGACGTGTTATATCCACGAAACTTTTGCGAGAAGGAACATACTATTTACGGTTAATTGTGTCAGAAATCTTGTAATGAAGTACCCATAGAAGTAGAAGTCTTATAATGAAATAGCATTTTGAAGTAGACGGTACTTATATGTATTTCGTACTCTAATTAAATTGCGGAAATGCAACAGACCAAACCAATAGCATATCCAAGTTTAAGCAAAACGATGCTTTTGGTGATAACTAATTTTTATCAAACAAAATCTACAATGAAATAATTAAATCTATAATATAGATTTAGGGAAACCATTAAATTTTTTTCTATTAAATTTTTATTTGGAAAAAAATTATTTTCATCTCGACCCTTTGTTTTAAATCAAGGCCAGTAACCTTGTCTCATTTTTTTAAATCCAATTTTAGCGAATCAAAGTAAGAAAATGAAAATGCTAATTTTTTGGATTGCATAATGTCCTGTCACAGTTAGGGCTTACAGAAAATTGTTACAGGCAAAGAAAAAGAAGAATTTTCCCTCAAAGGAAGTTGTCAAGTTTTCTGGGTTCTTCGTTCATTCGCCTGTGAAATTGGACTGGCGTTGGTGATTGGTTTCCTCCAACGTCCAATTATCGAACAGATCTACCCAAAACGAACGTATTTCCAGTTGCATTCAGGAACAGAAATTGGGTCTTTTCTTTTTTTAAACGAAATTTTAAAATGCCCTCAGCTTTCATTCCTATTTGCGTTTTAATAGGTTGGTAGGCTGGGTTTATCATCTTCGTATATTTGACGGAGGATGAGTTTAAGCATTTTAAATAAAATTAACAGGAAATGCCATTTATTAAAATAATTTATACTAATTTTTATATGTTAATTTCCAAAATTTCTCCATTAATTTCTGCAAATTTAGTCGTATTTTTTTATGTGCGAAAATTAAAAGGAATCTTAAAATCAGAATACAAGGTCAGCAATATGGCATTTCTTATGAAAATGCACTTAACCTTCATCAAGAATACTTAATTAATTTTAAAGGAATTTTTTTAAATTTTAATTTGCAATGTTTAAATCAATCTCCATTTTGAATGCATTATTTTCGTTTTGTTTTTAGATACCTATTGAATTTTATGAAAATATCAGTTTCATAATAGTATTCAAATCTATTAATACTATTATGAAACATAAGGTCCGTTTCAAAAGTTTGGATAAAGTTATTTTTAACCTGTTTCTAAATAATTATCAGTTCTCTATCAAAATTCTTTAAGTATATCTGATCAAATAGTGCTAAACTAAATATTCAATAAGTTAAAACATGATTTCCTTTTTTAAATTCAAATTAGTAATAAAATTTCGACCAATCAGCACAATTTTTTGTTTCATAAATTTGGATAATGACCCCAACCAGGATATACAGGGTGTTCAATTTATCTGAAGACATTGAAATATCTCGAGAACCACATATCAGATCAAAAAAAGTTTGAAATGAAAAATGTTCGTCTCGAAGGGGGACATCTAATGATACCAAACTCGACCCCCCACCCCCACCCCCTGGAGATGAGGGAGGGAGGAGTTAAAAAATTTAAATGGGAACCCCCATTTTTTATGGCAGATCCGGATTCTCCAGAAAAAATTACCCCAATTTGACCTACGATTCGAGTCATTTCGGTCACAGATGGCGCTGTAATCGACAAAAATCCAAATGGGTAAAAAATCGTTGAAACATGGCGATATCTCAAGAAATAGGCATCAGATCAGCAAAATAATTTTGAAAAAACAATAAAAAATTTTAAAAAAACACGTTTTAAAGTAGAGAAAAATTAGCTTCCTCCTGAAAAATTTTAGCTATGAAAAATGAGGGGCGCATGAAATACGTACGTGTGTGTACGGGTGTGTGCGTGCGACCATGGATTCGTGCGTGCGTATGCGCGCTTGTGTGTGTGTGTGTGTGTGTGTGAGTGTGTGCGCGACCAAGGTTTCCTATAAAAAATTTGTTTCCCATTGGAAATTTTGCCATAATTCGCTGGTGTCATTTAGTAGCATTTGTAAAAATATCATAAACATTTAATTTTATTTTGCTGAGCTGATACCTATTTCTTGAGATATCGCCATTTTTCAACGATTTTTTACCCATTTTGATTTTTGATTATAGCGCCATCTGTGACCGAAATGACTCGAATCGTAGGTCAAATTGGGGTAATTTTTTCTGGAGAATCCGAATCTGCAATAAAAAATGGGGGTTCCCAATTAAATTTTTTAACTCCTCCCTCCCCCACCTCCAGGGGGTGGGGCTGGGGGCGGTCGAGTTTGGTATCATTAGATGTCCCCCTTCGAGACGAACATTTTTCATTCCACACTTTTTTTTGATCCGATGTGTGGTTCTCGAGATATTTCAATGTCTTCAGATAAATTGAACTCCCTGTATATATAATTAATCGGTCATTCGTAAGATAAGAAGCAGAAGAAATCACTCGAGACCATAAATTCCCCTCTACTGGTCAGGTTTCACCATTGTTTAAATATGCCATCAAGTTGTCAATTTACACAAGAAGTAACGAAAACATGGATGCTCAGAGCTGAAGGATTGCCAGTGAAAGATATTGCACACACAATAAATCGGTCAGCATCTGGAATTTACAAGGTTTCAAAAAAGGAGCCAATTACCAAGCCAAACCACGATCTAGCCGACCTAAGGTGACTTCCAGCTGAGATGACAGACAGATTGTTCGACTGGCATCTAACAAAAGGACACCATGCTAGCAAATTATCAATGATTCTGGACTAAATGTATCAAGAACAACAGTTTTTCGACGTATAAAAGCATCAGGAAATCTTGTCTTCGCCCAGATAAGAAAGAAACCACCATTATCACCTACCAATATTGCTGCAAGACTGGAGTGGGCCCGAGAGCATCAGTGTTGGACAGACGAATGGAAGGAAGTATTATTTTCTGAAGAAAAGAAGTGGAATTTAGATGGGCTAGATGGGTGGGCATACTATTGGCATGACCTACGAAAGGAACCCAGATCATTCTTCAGCAGGAAGCAAGGGGGAGGTTCCGTCATGGTTTGGGGTGCATTTAGTTTCAAAGGCACTTCAACTATTGTGTACCTTTCTGGTCGACAAAAGCAGAGAAAGGTTGTAACACCTTGGAGGAATACCTATTACCAGTGGCTGAAGAAATTTGTGGACCGAACTTCATTTTCCAACAGGACAATGCTCCTATTCATCCCTCAAAGACAACTAAGAAGTGGTTTCAAGAGCACAACGTTACGACAATGAAGTAGCCCGCGAGAAGCCCAGACCTTAGTCACATCGAGAATCTATGTGGAATAATGTCACGACGTGTTTATGATAATGGGAAACAATATTCAACTGTTGGTGATCTCAAGACCGCGATAGAGGACTGTTGGTACAATCTTGATCCGACTATCTTCCAAAACCTGATTACAACAATGAAGAATCGTGTACTCGAACTAATCCGTGCACGAGGACAACAGATAAAGCGTTAGTTTAATTAATTTAAAGAAATGTTATGAGTTATGACATTTTGTACTGGCATTATCCATACTTTTGAAACATGATTTTGTTTTCCATTTCTAAACAAATAGTATTTAAAGAAAAAGAAATAAAGAAAATTATTTTTTCTAACTTGTTGCATATTTAGTTTAGCACTGTAGTTTAGACTCGAGAACTAGAAAGCCTACGCCCTAGCACTGTAGTTTAGAACTTGGCCGGCGCGCATAATTGTTAGCTATCAGTCATTTAATTTAGGACATTGATTGGAAAACAGCAATGTCCTAAAAATCCGAAAATCAATACTCTTTATGACAATAAATTATTTCAACTGCTGATTATTTTGAAGTATCAGACCAGCTAGTAGTAAAAGTTACACTACTCCACAGAAAAAACGCAACACCATTAAATAATGATTCAAATAAGAACATATAAGAACATAAATAAACGCAAAGCTTAGTACATAGAGAAGTATTTTCGGAAAAAAATTATTAAAAAAAATAATTAGCGTACAAAACATCATGACCACCCTGTGAGAATATGCTCGACGGAATGATATAAATACCATGTGACAAAATCGAATGGTATTTAACGGTTGCCGCGAATGGTGAGGCATCATTTTGTCGACTACGTGTGCGTGTAATGGAGAAGACTGCTGATTTAATCGACTTTGATAAAGGCCAGATTGTGATGGCCCAAAGGCTGGGGACGTGTATCTCCGAAACGGCAAGGCTCGTCGGATGTTCGCAAGCTGCCGTCATTAGTACCTAAGAAAAGTGTACTGAAAATGAAGGGTGATGCAACAACCTACAGAAGGTTCCGCATCGATATATCGCTGAACTTACAAAAGCCCCCTCGTTATGCCTGCTATTTTTTGACAGAAGGATAGTTCCGATTGGCTCCAGATTCGCAATCAATGATCATCATTGCTGAGACAGAAGCGAGCTTCATCGCCGAACACCATTCGTCACCAATGATTTCAACTATTAATTTAGTTTTAATAGTTAAAATCATTGTTCGTCACAAGCATTCACGATGATTGTTCCATGTAAGAGTCAATGTTCGCAAAGGTTGCCTTATCTATTATACAAAAGAAAGTTCTCTATTGATATTGCAGCATCCAATACTCTCGTTACGCTCTGCAAAACGTCGCCAAGTAAGGGCAGCGGGAGCTGACGTTCTGTGCGTCGATCTGTTTGTTCTGATGTTCATCTAAGTGCTCCAGTTTCCCTGCGACGATTTATAGTTCGTTCTTCAGACTAAGATCCTCACATTCGACTAATAGTTTGTGCATCCCGTCAACTTTCTGCCGTAATATACCCAAAGACCAATGATAAATACGATGAAATTTCTATAGAATACAAACAATGGATAACGGTATTAGTCCTACAGAAATTTCATTGCAGGACTCATTGGTCTCGTAGTAAACGCAATCTGATTCAACATCAGTGATCTGTTTGCTGAAACGATTTTCGACGACTACTGGCAGGCATTTTCGCTCCTTAAACTTTATTCTTACACGAATAACAGCAAAAACAACCACTTTAAGCGCATTTGCTTAGTCCCTTTTTTAGCGCATTTCCTTGTTTCTCTAAATACAGGGCGATCCATATAAAACTGAACACTTTTAATGATTTATAACTTCTAAACTAATAGTAACAGACATGTGCAATTTGTGCTGTATTACAGAGCACCTTTGGGAGATTCCTTAGAGTAAATGTTGAAAATGCCCTTCACCTGCATCCAAACACAACTATACTCGTCGCACCATATTCGGTGACGTTTTCCGAAGCATATCCTCGTTGATGTTCCTGATTTCAGGTCTTATTGCTTCACGGAGTTCAGCAAGTGACAGCGGCGTATTTCTACACACTCTGACATTAGCCCCACAAGAAGAAATCCGGAGATGTGAGGTCAGGTGATCTGGGTGGCTACACATTTTTTAGACAACAATAGTCATAACGCAACAATGGATAGTATGGATACCAATATTAATACCAATATCGAATCTCCCAAATCCACTGAGACCATAAAACTCAATTTCAATATTTCATTACTTTTCAGAGGAAAATTATAAGTCTTTAAAAAAGTTCAGTTTTATATGGATCGTCCTGTATAACAATATTGTATGTGCAAAATTTGCATGTCTTGCACGGTCTCTCTGAAGTAGTGTTGTTAATTTGTATGTATTTTTATCGCGTAAACAATTATATTTACAAATATTGCTGTTTCCCATCTCAAAGGTTACTTTTCTTGAATGAACTTTTTCACGGAAATCATTACTGTTAATAGTAAGTCAAATGAAATAAACAGAAGTTCTAAGGTAGGAAGAACTTACTTTTTTTTTTAATTCCTTACGCGTTTCGATCATAAACTCACCAATGATTCACAGATGTTGGAATAGGAAATATTTTGAATATTATACTCTAGTAATATTATTGTACTTCATATTATTAAAAAACTTTTTAATGAAATGTTATTGACTGTACTCTTTATCGCTGTACTCCTTGATATTTTTTGAGTTTTTGAAGCAAACAAATCAGTAAATTTAATAGATTTTAAAAAAATATTATGTCGGTATTATAAATTTCATGTATATTTCTTATTTACATTATAAATTAAGAATTTTCCTTTTAAATCCAACATCACATTCTTCAAATTTACTCAAAGAATCTTCAATTCTTTATAAACTTTATTCAAATATCAATAGAAAATATATTGATCATGTATTGGTCTTTAAATAATTGATGTCTATTCATTCTGTTTGGAGCATCTGTTGATTTCTCATGGATCATAAAAGATTCCTTGAATAGAATATTTGTCCAAGAATTTTGATGAATTATTAATTTTGATTTCTCATCATACTTGTCTGATATCAAACCAGTCCTCTCTCAATTGTTTATATTTGCATATTTATGTACGCAGGAACGTTTATAATCGTCATAAGAAAGAGGTGACAGGACTTTCACCTAGAAATTTTCTCAAAAAAATTTCTTTCGAGGCGAATGCTCCATTGTTTTGCTAGTCTACCGACACCCATCGCGTAGAGTTTTTAGCTGTTGTCCAAATATGTCAGGATCTCTTTTCTTCACATCCTCTTCAACCAAAAAATTTTTGTATTCTTCTAAGTCTGTTCTAAGGCATTGTTTTAGGGCGGTGTTTTTCAAAGTGAACGATATGGCCCCCTTGGTGGGCACTGGAAGGATTCGTAATAAACACACTAAATACAACTATTACGCTGCATGGATTCCAGAGTGGAGAACAGTGTAAAGCAAGGGCACAAATTGTAGGAGGCGCTTCAGAAGAGGTTGGGGGCTTTCGGTATAAGTTTATGGAACCGGGGGGGGGGGGGCTTGAAAATTTTGAGAACCACTATTTTAGGGTTTTCAGTAAAGGATGTTTCACGAAAAGACTTTGTCAATTTTCAACGGCGAAATCTGTGCCGTCAAAATTCCTGTCTGCAAAGACGGTATTCAGCGAAAGATCCGATTACGTAAGTATAAGTCATTTAGGTAAAGTTTGGGAATATTGTATGGGTTCCTAAGAAATTTCCTTCTGAGTTATTAGACTTCCTAGAGAGTTGCCAGGCTGATAATCGATTCTTAAATTTGGAAAAATATCCCAAAGAGTTTGTCTCGAGGTTCGAATTTGTTTGCTTGTAAATGTTTTATAATAACTGGAACACTTAAATCATCACTGTATGTGTTTAAACGATCTTTCAAGGAAAGTAAAAATTGAAAAAAAAAGGCTCAACTCCGATTTCTTAACGTCAGAGCGTCTGGAGAATGTGAACTTCACAGTTTAAAAATATATAAATAAAATGTAAATAACAGTCACTTTCTAGGATTATCAAGCATTTTAGGTAAGTAAATAAGAATGAAGACTATAAAAACATTCATTACCCTCTGCTAGTAATTTAACTTCATTCTATATAAAAAAAAATATTTTAATAAAAACGCAGGCTCTGTTCTCTTTAATTTCAATGGAGTAGTTTATATATTTCTTTTAAAGATGGTTAAGTTCAAAGTTATCTAGTCTTTAGTAATAAAATTTATTCCTCTCTACTCAAGAATGTATGAGGGATATTTTTTTCAGTTCTATAAAAATCTTGTTTTAACTCTTACTTCATAAATTAAGCTCCCCCAAAAAACTCGTGCTTGACCTTGGGGAATAGCACTTACCCTTTTTTCAATTTTAAAAAATTATGATAGAGCTGAGAGACAGATGGAAAGAACTCGACGATAAAAACTTACTCCGGTTAAAAAAAAGAAACATTTACCTTAAGAGAGCGGAGAGCATTTGCTGTGAGGCCCTCGTCATTCTGTCCATCCAATAGGACCCTTGAGGGACCCATCGTGACTTAGCTCTACTCTAGTAGCCGTCTCCCTTTATTGGGAAGTAAAAGTGCTCCTGCCCGAGTCCATTATTCGAATAAAAAATTTAATTTGTCTCGTTTGCCCAATTACTTATATAAAGCAGTTCTTCGAAACTCTTAGACACAGTTCTCCAGTAATCCCATTTCCTACTCAACTAAGAGAAGCTCAGGAAAGTAACCATTAAGCTCCTTCTTAAACGCCCGTACCTCCCTTTTTTAATTTCTATTTAAATATTTTCCGAGGTTTGCTATAGTGTTAAACATTTATTGCGTCCACAAAAGGCGAGTTTCAATTAATTTGCACTCATTTTATAAAGATTTGGGAAACAAAACGCTTTAATTAGCTGTTTTGCCTAAAACCTAAACTTCTGCGTTGGAACTGTTGAATATAACAAGAAGGATCGTGTTTCTTCAAACTTATGGATGAAAAAATATAAATTATTCTATACAGTAAAGCCCATTTTTTCATAATAATGCATATTTGCTAATGGTACGTGCCTGATTGTGAAACGGATGTTTTATAACGGATATATAGCACATAATGAATGTAACTGATTTTTCGCTAAATTCAGTTATTTTCTTTACTCATTATAAATCCTTGATCTGAACTAATGCAATTTTTATTTATAGCATGTTTATAGATTGCTCTATTTTCTTCTATAACGGGTTATTAAGCATCTTGATGCATTTAATCGATAATAGTATGCACTGATGCCAAAGTTATTATGCTCTGACATTAATAAGCCGATTCTATCATTGCGGTGAAGAATATAATTAAAATTGCTCAGAAAACTTTAGTAATTTGGCTACATTACCGCTTTAATAATGAAATCTATGTGCGTATGATGATTAACTTCTACTGCATGTTCTCCTTATATCAGACTGTTGCAATTATCACCAAAGACAGTTTATACTAATAAGGTACGTAACATCCAAGATCTCTAGCCGGATTGTCGATAATGCCAATATGATTATTTCGGATACGCTACAGTGATCTTGATGGAAATCGGATACAAAGTGGAAATCATGCGTGTCACCGGAGTTCTCACGTGAAAACATATTGGATATTTTTTTCCATTGTTCGAATTTTAAGATTGTTAAAATATTAAGTCTCTTTTTCGGAGAGAAAAATAACACCAGATCAGGCAATAATTTTAGTCGACGAAGAGTGGATTTCCGTTAACCAAAATTTCCAAATCATAGAAACGCTTCTCCTCCTTCGTTAAAGCTTCGCAACGGTTAGTTCAGTATCGAAATTAAAGGTAAACTCTATAAATATTGGATTTTGACATTTTAAATAATGATATAATTCTAGGGTAATAAAGCATAATAAATAGAAAATAAGCATTTACTTTAATATCTTATTAAGAAAGCTGCTTCGGAAAAGTGAAAATTATCATTTTCCATCGACTTTCTGCGCTCCATTTTCTTTAAGTAAAATGAGTATCCGGATGATCTTCACGAATTGAGAACTTGTCTCGATTTGATCTCGGGTAGCAGTTTTTAATCAAAAAGGGAAACCTCTAAACCGCAAGAGAATTGATTCAATTCTCCTTGTGGATTAGAGGTTTCCCTTTTTGGTTGTTCCATTCCACAGTTTTTGCTTAAATTTTTTGTAGCATTTTTTATCTCGTATTTTCCAATTTGGTTTCAATTCTCAATCCAAGTTTTCGCTGTTGTTATTTTCTGTGTTCTAAATTTACCTGTTAGATTATTCTACACATATTATTTAAATAATGTCAAACTTTTTTTATTCGGAAACTATTCAATATGCATGGAAAAAGTGATAATATAAGTGAATATTTTATTTACACATTTTTTTCTAGCTAATCTCCATCAACTTGTACGGGATTATGCCAGCGCGAGATAATGCATGTCTATCTTGCCTATAAAAAAAAAGATGTACACTTGTCCTGTTCATGCCCTTGCCATCCTCATCTCTTTAAGTGGATCAAACAGATGAAAGTCTGATTGGGACTATAGGGGTACAACCAAATCAATTTGCCGATTGCTTTCAGATTCTGAATGAGAGCGAGCACAGTCGTGTTGAAGCAACATTTATGTTCGATTCTTGTGAGGCTGAACACGGTGGGATGGCTGAAAAGTAAATTTTGTCGGAGATTGTCGCAATTATTTAGTAAAAGTGAGCGACGGAAACTTTCTTGATAAATCAAAGAATCTTAATAACAGTTGATTATTAAATGAAGATACTAGTTAATGAAATGTAATCAATGAATCATCTTTAGAAATGGGGTCATATTCGGGAGAGTCTTCCATCATGGTGCTTAACGAGTAGTATTTAGGTTTGGATTGGCATCAATGTCGTAACGGTGGAGAGGCGGAGTCCTGATATGAGGGTAGAACAGCCAAGAATTAATAAAGTTCATCAATCATTAAAACACCAGGCATAATGTTAACATTACAACTAAGTTCATCTTATGCAATTCATAACTTACGAGGAACCGAAAAGGCATCACACGCATCTCGTGCGCATTCCCTACCTCGCAAGCGGGCCCGCGCAACAAGGGGGTTTGCGTTATGAATTGTTGCCTTTGCAGGTAGGACAATATCCGAGGGCTTCGATGAGGGGCGAGCTTTGGTCCTTAGCAATGGGATGTATGTCTTACCTTCGCACTGGGAAACTCGATCAGCAGTGATTCGTGGCACGGCCGACTGTCGAACAGCTAGTTACTCCGACGGCATCAGACATGGATACGGCAGGTTGGCGGTAGTCATCTCTTCTCGACTTGGGAAATAAAACAGATACTCCGGTAGAATGCGAATAGTGAGATAAATCATCTAAGTTGCTATGCATAAGCACCTGCCTGGACTTTAGAGGCCGGAGTTCTTGCGATACGCTTCGCATGCTTAAGGCGAGGCAAACTTCGATGGGGCTAGAGGCATCAGAAGCTCCGGGTTCCGCATCGTCCAAGTCTTGATCCCGCTCGTAGGTGCTAATGTCGTTCAGGGATGAATTTCTTGAAGGAAACCATCTGCCAGTCCTCTTCGCTTCATCGTTCTCGCTTTTTATTCCTGCGTTGCTCCTCCTACTTCGCCACTTACTTTGCATAGCCAATGATAGACAGGGGGAACTACTTGAGAAACGGGGACGATCGTGCTGATGACGTTCTTTGTTTATTTTCTGAGCTTCTACGTGCTCGGCATCAGCTCGATCGCCGTGACAGAGATCTTGATGTATGCGTCTAAATTCAAGGTCTCACTTCTTGGCACAACATTCATAAGAATCTTCCCATAAATGTCGAAAATCAGTGATCGTGATTTTTCTAGTCAGAGATTTTTTCGTGAATATCTTTCTTTGTGGTACTATAGATGATACCTCTCCATTGAGAAGTTCGGCTCAGCATTTATGCTACAGCTATGTGGGAGGGTGAGATTGCGCCGATCATGTAACTTCCTGAAGCTTTAGCACTATCATCCTAACGATCAACATTTCTCCTAACAACTACATAACTCCCAATAATAACAGCACACAAATATATATTATGTTCAAAACATTTCTCTGCAACCAAGAACTTAATTTAAGTTCGTTGTTTGTAATGCGAGTCATTCACATACGCTATTTTAAAAATTTACTAGAACGGTACTATTTGTCGGAATGCCTTGAACGTCTGCTCAGAAACGCAAGAAACTTCAAATTTTCAGCATGCAAAACAGCATTTTTTGTCTATATTAGATAAATACTAGCACGATCTTTGGAGACTTACCATCCTATATTGTTATCACGTGTTACACACAATCACCTTCAAAGTATTCCCCTTCTGCAACTATGCACTTCTGGAAGCTTTTGGAGGAGATGGTCTTCAGGGCGGCTCTCGCTGCTTCCAGAACCTCAGATGCACTCATGAAATGGGGTCCTTTGAGTTCGTTTTTCAGAGGGGAGAACAGATAAAAGTCGCTTGGAGCGATATCGGATGAATAGGCAGTATGTGGAGAAGCGACTTGACATTCTTATTTTGGCCTGTGGAGCCTGCATCATGAAAGACCGATGTGCGGGGGCATTGTCATGTTGCAGTACCCAATCCTTGCTTTTTCCATCATTTCGGGCGTTTCCGGCAGACAGCATCACGGAGGCGAGCCAGGATCTGTATGCAACTCTCCTTGTTCGCTGTCCTCCCTTCCGGTACGAACTCTTAATGCACCATGCCCTTCCGACGAACATTCACTGTCACGCACAGAGACAAATGAAAGAAAGAGACTGGCAGTGCCCTATTCATTTCGCTGAGCGCTACTGGTGCCAGCGGAAGTGCAGCATTCGCCATGTTACGATTGGCAAAAACCTAAGGCGGCATATATTCTCAATGTAATTTCAGCTATTTTTGTAGATGATTTCTGAAAGTATTAGTAAGCATAACCTGTTTTCTGATTTTTTTAAAAAAACTTTATTGCATTAACTAACGATAACGTACACTTTTAATAACTCCAAATAACTGATTCACTGCCTAACGAATTTTTAAAAGACAAATATTTTAAAATTTTAAATTAAAAGAAAAGGAATAAATAATTCTCAGTTCAATAAATAATCAATTTATTAATCCACATATTGTAATAAGCAATTGTTTGCGGTTGTTTCACATCGGCCTCGGTAGCTCAGTGGTTGCGTTATCGCCTCTGATGCCCGAGGACGCGGGTTCGACTCCGGCCGAGGACGACGAGGATTTTTTCAGGGAGAAAATCCTGAGATCACGCACTTCCTTCGGAAGGGAAGTAAAGATGTTGGTCCCGGGTAGTCGTTTGTCGGCTGCACGTTAAAGAACCCTTGCAAGGCAAAATTTGCCGCCCCTATAACTCTGTCCTGAAATGACCATAGAAGTTGAAAAGGACGATAATACCAAACAAACCAAACCAAACCGATTGATTCACATGCATTTTCTTGGGAGATCAGCTGTTTCTTGCCAATCCCAATATGGCGGCGCGAAGGCGCCACTAGAGGGGAGGTCACTGCCAGTCTCTTTCTTTCATTTGTCTCTGGAAAAACTCTGCACTGCAGAGCTTGGAAAAACGCATTGTTTGGAAAAACTCTGCACTGCAGAGCTACTTCCTCCTTGCCACGTCTCGCGTCATATGTGCCTCTATCCCACGGTCAAATAGTGGATCGTGATACAAGTTCATCCCTCGGGGATTTTCTCGATGATTTCGGTCGGAATAACACTTGTTGTCGCTGAACCTCACCACTTGCGCTGCGACTCAAAAGCCCTTTTTCACTCCTCTTTTTGCCAATGATGCCATTTGCTTACAAAAACATATGCTTCCTCCAGCTTTGTTGGCGTGCGAGAATTTTGTTGATTTTATAATGTGACGTTCGATTTGGAAATTTTTATATATGCAACTTTCAATAGTTTCATTTTCAAGATAAAGTTGTATATAACTATTAAATTTACTTTAATAGAGGAATTGGTTTAAGTATTCTCATACAATAGAACGCAAGTTCACAGAACTCCTAAAGTTATAATAAGCTGTCGAAATTACATTCGTTCTAATCAATCTAACTATTGTTCTCTCTCTTCCGCTGATGCTAAAATTGAAAATTTTATGAAGAGCATTAAATGAATGTAAATGATTTCATTAGGCGTAACCTATTTCATGACCAAGCTTTCGGATATAAACTGGACCGCAAATCGAAGAAACGTTTCGAGAGCCAATTCGGAGATCCTTTGTATTGTGTAGTAGTTTGCTGCTCGTATATAATATGTTATGCAGGTGTTATTCCGGGTCTCAATAACAGCTTCCTTCTTGAAGTTACATCAGAGTTGCGTTCTTGAAGTAATTAAGCAGTAAATTGCTGATTTCGGGAAATACTTAAATGAGACATAAAATGAATTCCTTCATCAAGCAAGGTGTCACGGAATTTTAATGATTCCGTGGGCATAGGTGATCGTCTGCGC